>JAHZMZ010001326.1:0-29894 GCA_027743805.1 Lepidocyrtoides sp. E14 | reverse complement strand
TGACTTAACTCAAACTGAGCTCACAAAAACTCATTGAGTGAGATATTGTAACTAATTTAATTGAGTCTCTCATAAATATGAGCTGACTTTATTACCTCGAATCTTGCTTTCTACAATATAAAAAGCATATGCGAAACATTAGTGACTTACTGATTCAGTTTTATGATGGGGGTGGAAAAAGCGAATCAATACTAGTCCTTTCTCTTCTTAGAAATAGGTTACTGTATTACTCATAGTTAGAAAAATAATAGAAGCAGTGAGTATAGTCAGTAGCAAGAAGCAAAACTGCCGCCTTCCATGCAAACAGAGATGAAGCTTATAAATCTAATATTGTGTGCACACGTTTTATGACCCGATCCATCTTGCAAGAAAAGAAAGTAGGGCGCTCTGAGAGATGTCAGAAAAGTTCCAGTACAACATTTAATGCACTACGAACTTTGACTTTCCTTGTTAGCAGAAAATGCCTTTTCTCGCTTATGTTCATTTTTTTTCGTTGTGCAGTTGAATGTATGTGCACTTTTAATGAGAGTACTTGAATGAATACTCTATAAAAACTTTCTCTGACTGAGAGAACGCGCAACTTCATTGTGTGAGTTTCGATACTTTTGAAAAAGGACTTTTGTAAGTCAACTTTTACGTACAGATTTAAAAAAAAAAGAAAATCGGATAAGACACGTTCTCTCCTGTACAAGGAAAATATGCACACAGAAAGTAAAATCTAAAATATGCTACCGCGCTTATAATTAATGGATTGACTTTATTATTAAATATAAATAGTAGAGTAAAAAGCTCGCAACTTTTGTACCACCACTACCTGTGAAAAATTAGCTGTCTAAACAAAAAAAGTTTTCCACATTTGATGGCTTCTTTTGTGAACGAAACCAACTAAACGTTGCACTACTATGGTACTATCATTAATACAGCTTTACTTTCTGTTCTTCGAACGGCGATATAACTTGCAGCTTTCTCTAACTGTTTAGTGATATATTGCTGAGTTGATGACTGTAATGTCAAAAAGTTCGACCTACAACAGTCATTAATCAAGATATTATTATGACTTAAAAGCAGTAGTACAAACTAACAAGATGCACTAATTGCGACTGAACGGCTGCTAAAACCATGTTAAAGAAACTAAATATTTCTTTTGTCAACCTAAATTTCTCTCGTATGACGGAATTGACGAATGCCGTAAGCTGGTTACTTGTAAATGGATTTTACTACTAGTACGTATAACTTATTGGAATTTAGAATAATATCCTGTTCGTTTTTCTGCTTAGGGTTTAGATGAATATATCCGTATCAAAATCAAGTGACGATATTTATTGCGGAGGCGAAAAAGTAAGCATACAAGCAGCCTCATAGCGTTTTGCATATACATCTTCGGAATGAAAAGCGTGTACGTGTATTTAAACTTATAGCTAAACAAGACGGTTTTTCACTTTTTTCTCTGTGTTGTTTGCTTTTGCTTACCTAAACACTACAAAAAGGTAGGAAAGTGTTAAACTCCGTTTGATCATCGTTAAATACCATTCCACATACTTCTTCGATTCAAGGAACTGCTCCAGTAATTCATCCCTTTTTCGTTTCATAGAATCCAAATTGATCTATGAAAAACAAAAACAAATAAAAATAAACTACAAGTTATTCAACTTTGCTTAATAAACCTTATTAACAACCTTTCCATCTGCAGTGAAGTATGTGAAGAGAAAACGTTAGCATGGAACACAGCACACAACTATTGAGTATGAATATGAATGATGGATTTTCACAAGAAATAGAGAAAGGCAGGGAAAGACTTATCACATAAAATATCATTTCATCAACTAACAATTTCAGACAGCCCCAGGTAATTAATCCGAAACTGGAAACTTTTTGTAAAGTCGTCAATCCCTTTTTTAGCAAGAGAGTAAGTTTTTCCAAAGTTTTCATCTATGAGACTCTCGACTTGATTACAAGTGGAATCCATTGAAAATTCTAACAAGTCGTGTTTTCATTGGTCCCGGTGAGACAACACCCAGAATGTTTTAGGAGAAAAACGCTACTTTGTAAAATTGTAAAAATCACAACATTCTTTTGATATTCAAAGAATGTAATGCCTACAACACATAAAGTGTATGAACGGCCACTCACCACTTAAAATGTTGCACACAAATTCTAATTTCATAGGCCAGCACACGATCCAGGCCAAGGCCGTCACGCCAATTGAGTCTGCACAGTCGTCGTATTTTTCCTGAAAGATTTTGATGCAGGACTCGGTGCCCTTTGTGAATATTTCTGTTGAACATAATAAACGATACGAGACACGCTTATTCAAAAACAAAAATGCTTTTCGGTGATCATGAAAATGGGAGACTACTTAAGACTAACATTGCTATCTTAATCGTCGCTTAAAGCAGCGTCCCAGAAAATGTTTTTGGAAAGTGAAATCCTGATTGGGATTTTCATGGATATTTTCAAAAGCTTATAACAAGTCAAAACCAATGCTGAAACTGAAACGTATATGAGTGAATGCAGATCTGATTTTTTGTTTTAAATTTACCCTTTAGATTTCTCTGTCAATTCGCAATATTAATATTGCAGGTTCGTCGAAAAGTTCATCGAAATTACCTGACAATACTTTATTAATTTCATTTATTCCTTCATTAACAATCCAAATGAGTTCATCACTGCCCATTTACTGTTTTAAAGATATTTGCTACTAAAGCACTCATTTTGAAATCGTGTGCGCTAGTTCGTCAACAGCAAGAGTCAACATCTAATCTATATTTGATGCATGAATGCTACAACATTAGGAATGTACGTACATTACCTTTGTAAATATACTATATCTATCTAAAACTAATAATACTGTCTGGTTTACTGCAGGATGCACAAAGAACAGGTCATATATTTTGGGAATTTTTTAAGTGTTCTTAGCGTTTGAGCAAAACTAAGCGCGTATGTTGCAAGTGTTGTGATGAACATGCTATGGAACACATACATAAATGGTTTTGAAGTGAAGAGAGAAAGAGTGGAAATGGAGGAGGAATGGACTTTGACTACAAAGTAACCACTCTTACTTTCATCTCTCTCTTTTCGCAACATCTCACTCAACCTCTATCAATCAAAAATGCACTCAAGTTAACATCAGCATGATGTTGTGTTTTCAGCATTAATATTTAAAACCCTTTGATCTGGATTTTGGTCTGTGCCCACATCTTAATGTAAGTTTGTCTAATCTTTTTCATGTTTCTCAACACAAGTTAATGTACATTAGCATCAATGGCAAAACTGCTGCCTTTAGTAGACTATACGAATTAAATGTATGGCTATATAAAGGACCATATTTATAGGTACAACGTTAATGCATACATTGACTATTGACTTACACGCATGAGAAACCAATGAAAAAATGAAAGAGCAGGAAAATATTCATGCCCGTAGCCCTTAATACCATTACCAATGTTACTTTTGTATGAAAACGCAGTGGCTTATGAAATGCCAGTAGCAATATTTTTGCCGTGGAGACGGCTGTAGTAGCATTTTACATTACAAGTAGTAGTTTTGAATGAAATACATAATGTTCGATTCAGTTCACAATACAAAGTGATAAAATAAAAGTTTCCAATTACCTTCACAACGATAAGCAACCTTCTTTTTGTACTTTATTATCACCTTTTCATCGTCACTAGCGCTCGAAGCTTCGGTAAATTGTTGTTCCAGTTGTAGTGATCTTCTAGGCATGTTCTATAAACAAAAGGGAAAGACAACTAAAATGGATAACAAATATAAAAACATAATATGAACATACATGTGAAAAATTAGAATGAGTCGATTCAAAGGTATAGGAAAATGTTTATTTTTTATTAAAATGGAGATTAATTCGTTTTATAGAAATTGCATACGTTCTGCCGTGTGCGTATGCTCATTTTAATTTTCAATGAAAAGTTACTTATAATAGGTACATATTCTTCATTCCCAGTTCCGAGGAACTAAACTTACAAGCATGCAAACTTTACTACTTGGATGTATGTATATTTAGCTTAAAGAGATAAAGATATGTTGACATAATGAAATACTTTTCATGCATAATACATGCGCATACGTCCCTATTTACATTGTCTAATGTTATAAAATGGATCACATTAGGATTTTCTCTGCTGAATTTTCCCGTTTTCAGCTCAGCAGAATTATCTAACATACATCGAAATAGTATATTTGCTTAAGAATCGGCAGAAGCATCAACTCAACGAACTGAAAGCAGTCGAGAGGAGCACTTCACTTGTGTACTCTTACTTTGAACAAAAATTAAGAAAAAAGAATATGGCAGTATTTTGAGTAGTAAGCGTTTACAAAAAATCGTTGTCATTTTCTCGGATTGCCATTGCATTTCTAGTGCCGTATCTCATTCAAATGCCATCCTACCCGAGTACCCTATAGGTATGTACTATGTAAAGTAATTTTATGATTCATGATGTCTACGATGCACGTCATTCTTTCTCCAGCCTAGGCAGCAGTTAAATAAAAATGCAGGAGCGTAGCGTCATCCAAACTCCCAAAAGTCTCTATTGTTCCCTACTGCTAATCATTTCATTAATTTGCATAGCTTAACGTTCCTCACTTACAGAACGTGATGATAAAGTATCTCGATTTTTCAGCAAGTGCTTTTACAGCAACAGCGTGTAGTAATAGCAGTAGGAGGAATACCGTAGTTTCAAATGAACGAGAAACAGGAAATGCTTTCTACCTGTATCACTTTGCAAAGTTTTCTTGGTAAAATGGGATTTTGAGGAAAAAGCCTCATCATTATTCATCATTAGTTCTTTATCTTCCTACCTAACCCATGTTCACAGTAGTCAAACCAAGGCCTGACGTAGCGTACGACTAAAGTGTTAGCTCATTTTAGGCTAGACTGACACTGCTAACAGTTATACTCAAGTCGTAATAATGTACAATGATATAACACACCGTTTCAGTATGCAAATGAAAATTTGAATATGTATTTTGTAGGCATTTTAATCAGTACTCGAATCGCTTAGTACAAACACACTAATGACACATATAAAAAGTTTGTTTTTAGGGAAAATCAGGAATGAAATTGCATGCATGCACAGTATGAATATCCCTGCTTAGTAAACTCGTTTGTTCTATCTTAACTTTGCAGCTTAAAAAACAAGGCATTATTGTATTTGAAAAATGTGAAATCAGGCTGCAGCTCAACGCATCTTAGCAGTAGCATTTTCGATTTACCGTTTCCACATTCCCATTTAACAATAATAATTATTACTTTTGGAAAAAATAACAAAATTTAAATTGCATTTCTGTCTGATAGCTTAATTTCTCCTTGAACATTAAAGGTTTTTCTACCAAGCTAGCATTTTAAAAACGACACAGCCAACACAGGTACCTATTTTCTAAAGTTATATTATTACTTTCAAATAAGTGACTTGTTTTCGTTGTTGAAAGCGACATTTAGCTGTCGGATTTCAAATTGCAATTTCACTTTCATCGTAGTTTGCACTTTACCTATGTATGCACTACTGCTCTACCTACTTAACTATTATTTATTTCATATAATAAAGTTTCTGTAGTAGTTCTACTTTTTACCATTTCCAAGCGTAGGTGGAATTTTTTAGAGTTTCTTTATATAAAATTTTGACAAAAAATACACAATCACACGAGGAAAAAATGACGTCGCAAATATCAAGATGATCAACATACACGATTGTCGTTTTTTGCCAACTTATTACCTGTAAAGTAGTTAAGTAATAAAACGGTGAACAAAATTCATGCAATATTTTATTATGTTCGCTTTGAGGAAATTACGGTAGTTCTCTTGTGACAAGAGTCTTGTCAGTCAGTGTGATTATCTACTTTATAGCGTGATATTATATTATATCGTATCATCAAACTCTCAGCTTCAAAACTACTTCAACTGTGTCTATACATACTTTTAGTATTATTCGTCGTATGAAGATGAGCGCTGTGAATCTTATTTCCTCTTCAAAATGAACTCTAGTACCGTCTATATACTCTTTTTCTTACCTACACACTATTAAAAATGATCAGTTTTACAATGGAAAAAAATCTTTTGATGACATACGTATATTCCCTGTGAACATTTGAAAAAAAATCTTCTCTTTCTTCACTCGACTAAAAACTTCGTCGTTAATAATATTTAATCCTAGCTCGTTTCCTCCATTATTGACATCATCTCTTATGTTCTGCGATGAAATAGTACTATGAAATCCAAGTAGTAAATTTGATTTACTATGTAATTTGAACCTTTGAGTTTTACTAATTTTACCTCTGAAGCTACAGTTATTTACTTTTCATAGACAACTTTTATATATTTCATGCTTGTTATATTCTCGCGTTACACTCTTTAAAAGTTCAAAAGGGCCTCTACAAAACCTTTGCATTACTATTCCTGGATAACACCCTTTTTGTGCACACTATCGCGCCAGTTTATGTACTTTGGTGGATGCCATTGCATAGTATTCAAACTTTAGAAACCTCGTGTTTTTTTCTTCTATTAACAAAAAAGCTACCTAGCAAAGATGGCGCATCATCAGGATGCCAATTGATGGTATATGTTTAATGTGTATACGATTTGACTCTTGCTCTTCCTTGCTCATTATCGTCACAATAACTGAAATGCAACTCTATATAGGTAGTCTTGTAAGCAATTAATATACAGCAGCGACACGGAAATCCATTGCTTCACTCCTTATTACTACATCTTCTCCCATAAAATTATATTTTTATTGGGATTTCTACTGAAAAGTGGAAGTTAGACTGAAATTACTTTGCTGATGTAAGCTGCAGTTTCATTTAATGATAATGCCGTTAAAATTGAAAAGGAAGCAAAACAATTTTAAGCTGCTTCGAGTATAAATTTAACGATTTAGGATATTCTCCTGCTGATGCTGTAATTGTGCTAGTAATGTGATTGTTATTGGTTTTTGAAATCTAAAATGATTTTACTGGCATATCTGATCTTTCCTTTTCCCTTTTCTTGCAAAATTGTTATGGCTGTTTTTTTTTCATTTTAAAAGAAAATTAATGTAGAAACTCTTATTACACGTGTTGTGATCAAGATGAAAACGATTATGACGATTGACTCGAATGCTATCAGCCAATATAAGCACCGTCTCATGCCATGCTCTCGTAAATGAACTTTAAACCCGACGACATGACATGACGTGATGACTGTGATAATGGGATTATCATCATGAATTATTATGAAAGTCCATTATTTTGATGGAAATAACGAAAATAAGATTATAACTTGTAGAGTGTTGACGATGCACAAATGCCAACGGAAAAAGAAGAAAAAGTAGGCAAGGTTAACTCGCGTTGACATTTTGCTTTTAACGCGTTTTGTTTTCCGGGGCTATATTATTGAATTACACGTTCAGTATGATGATGATAATGTTTCTTCCTGTCAAGTCACTGTCATTTTGAAGTAGCTTACCATGCTCGCATCTATGTGATCATTTTCTGCTTGTATTTGAAGTGTTTCGGAATTTCCCTCCACTTCCTCGAGCACAGGCTCCATCACGTCTCTGATCAGTGAAGCGTTGATGCTCTTATCCTGTTGTTTCTCCGAAGCGGATTTCTGACCAAAAAGAACATCCAATAAACATTACCATTTGATAAAAGTACACTTTACTATAAGCTCATGGTCCATTCTCCCCTGTTTTGGTTCAAATTTGCTGAAGTGAAAGTTGGCGTTTTATTCATTTAGCAACAAAATGACAAACAATTTCGTTTGATAGTTGGACAAAACGGGCGAGAAAACACGATTGAGCACTTTAATTTATGTGAAAAATTAAAGATTTTTTTTGTCGAGCCAAGCATATACACAGTCGTATTACCTTGAGATCTGAAAGTACATGTTGAATAGGTGCCAAAACCAAATCCACCCCTGTCATGAATATATCCCACAACATATCCTTGATGCACCCTAAAAATCGCAAAGTTTCCTCTCCGTTCTCGCCAAGGTTTTTCAGTGGACCAGCAAGAACAAGGATGAGTATAGTAGCTTGAAGGGATCTGCGACCAGCTCGGCCAACAAATTCTGGTAACGTAAGAAGCGTTATGCAAATCATCTGAAACGATTATATATGGAGATATTTGACATTGCTGTTTTAAAAAATAATGTCACATTGTTGAATGATCTCCACATTCATCTTCAATTTTTGAGCAATAAAGACCTAGTATGAGCAGATCTGTTCACATATATAGTGTGTTTTCTATTATGAAACCTGTATAGAAACTGCAAAGCCAATACTGAGGAAAGCTGCCGTGCTGAGAAACATGAGAACCTTGTAAGCATCATCAAAGTCAGTCTCTCGCAGAGAAAATTCATAAAAAAGGATGGAACAGCCTAGTCCTACGATGAATCCTAGAATGGCCAAAACTAATCTCCACAACAAAGCAGCAATCTGTTTGAAAAATAATCCCATTTGAAGAGGACGGGTGCTACAAGAAAAAAAGCGTTTTTGGAATACAAGTAGTGTGTAAATATTGTCATCTTGTCATAATGTGTGAAATGTGAAATAAAATTTCTAAACAAATAATATTATCACGTAAGCAGACATTAGGACATACTTGATTGAAAACGTACTAAAAATTTAGGATCGTTTTGTAAGGTATATGTCAGAGTTTTCATTTCCATAGGGTTCTTTAGATTTTATAAGCATAACTGGGAAACTCTGAGCTAAGATGATGATGCGACTGTTCTTCACGTCGTCGTATACTGCCCTGCCTATAGTGTTTTATTCATCATATCATATTATTATTTATTAATATCTTAAAAGTCTTAAAACATTCGATATTTGATTGCTTTATTAACAAACCCTCAAAGGAACGTATTTTGCATGCTCATTGAGCAGTCAACATTAAGTTATTATTAATATCTTAAAAGTCTTAAAACATTCGATATTTGATTGCTTTATTAACAAACCCTCAAAGGAACGTATTTTGCATGCTCATTGAGCAGTCAACATTAAGCAGTATGACTGAAGTCAAGGCAAAATCTTTTGATCTTGATCTTTACCAGTGCGTAAAACAGTCTTTCATTTGCCTACTCTGTGCTCACCTAACGAATAATTTAGAGAGCAAACCCTACAGTGTAGCAAATTAATCCATCCTGTGACGTTTTCCATTTTGCTTATCGAGATTTTTTTAGTCCCAAACACTGCATTGGCAGCTTTTATCTCTACCGGAAATAAAGTGTAATTACGGAATGCAACTAAGAATATTTAGAGATAACAAAATTGCATGAATTATGACAAGTTGTAGAAATTTTCATTGTCTGGTTTTAGTCTGTCTGCAGACTATACCCATTTCGTATCGTGTATTTACATCCGGTGTTTGTGGTGTGGAGATAAAATGGGAGAGTTAAATAAAATTTTCACTTTTACCAGGAACGCAGGAAATGATGCACAAATGTATTTGAATAATCACAATCGTCAATAAAATAGCGTCAGGTTTTATAATAGTAATGAGACAATGCAGGTACTATATTAAAACGGCAAGCTTTCATCCTGCAAAAAGAAAGGTTTCACTAATATAAATGCATTCAAACTTCACTTAAACTTTACCTAGCAGGACAAATGCAGCCGCAAAAGTACAACCAGCTAATACTTTAAAAAAGTGCAACATGTTGTATGATAATATGATAAATTGTATTTGATTAGATTTGGCACGCTTTGCGTTTTTAATGAGATCTTCTGCTCTGCTAAGCATACAAAGCCCATACAATATCACAAATAAGTCGGTTGGTTAAATGATATGGAATTCCGCACGCTTGCATGCATCCTCTCCTTCCACTGTTTACAGCCAGCAATTCATTAACTTTTATGAGCCATCGTGATATGTAATTTGCGCCACACACACGGACAGCTAAAGGATCGTTACGCTTACCACACCTTTAAAATTGAAATTAAGGTACACCATTAAAGTTGAATTGTGTCCTTATACTGATAGTTTAAATGGAAGTATGTATTTGAAAACTTCTACAATTCTGTATTTTTGTACCTAAATGTCTTGGTCAAAACATTAGCCTATGAAAGATGCATGTATTTTACCCCAGTTTTTCTAATGTACTTTTTAGAAGCGTCGAAAATGGGAAAAGTATGAGTAAACTTAATGAAAAAGTAGCCAATCTTTAATTTTAACTAACTTTTGTTATCATTTTATCGGAATTTAATAAAGTCTGCTTTCCAATGAACAGACAGTAATTTTTTTTTAAACGAGCCTAAAATGCATCTGTAATGAACAGTGCAGAACAGTTTCAAATCGCTTTAATAGTGCAATTTTTTTGCTAATCAAGTGGAACACTGTTTTTATAGCTAGATATGAATATTATGTTCTAATGATGATGAAAGTCATGTTTCTGTCATTATGGTCGATTTATNTCTGTAATGAACAGTGCAGAACAGTTTCAAATCGCTTTAATAGTGCAATTTTTTTGCTAATCAAGTGGAACACTGTTTTTATAGCTAGATATGAATATTATGTTCTAATGATGATGAAAGTCATGTTTCTGTCATTATGGTCGATTTATTTCTAAAGATTACGAATATCTCTTTCTAAAATTACATTAAAAGCGTCATGATTTTGTGACACAACAACGAGATTCGATAATAAGTGTGCATAACTGTTCAAGTAGAATGTTAGATTACTTTTATATTCTGCAAGATTGTACTGTAGTAAAAAAGTAAAAAAAATAAAGTGAGAGCCAAATCATGTGTCATCAGCCCTCCACGTATATGTTTCCTTTTTATGTAACAACGCCATTTGCAAGCAAAGAGAATGCATCAGTCAAAGCTCAAATAACTTTAAAAGCAATGAAAGAAATAAGTTTAGAAAAAAAACGATTTTACTTTTCGGTTATGCTCTAGCTTTTAAAAATTGAATAAAAACTACTGACAGGATGCTTCTTGTCATCTCGTCTGTAATATACTAATATACGTATGTATACAACAGAGCTTTTCACGGTATAATTAAGGCATTACATGAGTGTGTTACAAAATGTGCATTTGTAAGTACAAGAGATTTTTAAAGTTTTTTTCACAGAGACTGTCAAGCGTTCTAAAGTATCACTTTCATTTTTATTTCGTTCGTATCTTTTATATACAAAGTCGACCAGCTAAAAGCTACAGCATATGTAAAACTTTTCAGTTTTGTAAGCAAGTCAATCATTCAGTCAGCATCATAGTAAACTCAAAAAAAGTAAAGTTTAATGCATCATCGATTTTATTCGTACACAGTAACAAATAAATTGAAACACGAAAAATAATTGTGTTCTTGCGGTTATCTTTGCAAAAGGCTTGATATCATCATTTGGCCACATATTTGACTAGAGCGATTTTTGGTAATTTCAAATTGTTTCAAATTCTCAGCCACACAAACATTAATTTTCATGCATAAGCTGAGGTTGGTGAAAATAATAATAATGATGATGTACTACATGAAGTAATAATAACAATAAAATAATGAGTCCTACTGTTAGTAATAGTGATATATATATGTGATGCAATACATGCCTGTGGACGTTAAAATCAAGAGCAACGAACGCTGCTGAAATATTCGTTTCCTCTCATGTATTGTTTAGAGTGTGCCATAATTTTTATTTATAAGATTCATAGCCAGAAAGGTAAACGCAAAAAAGTCGCGTCGTAATGTCATTAACAGGTTTTGCCTGTGCATGTTATAACGTGGCCATACAATTTTACACTACTGTAAAACAAAGGCTTGATCGCAAAATAAACACTGCAAATCGCAAAATCCGCAGCACATCCAACATTTTATTGTTTTATTTTCTTATCTCATATCTGGTTTAGTGTTCAGTTTTCGAAAACTAATTGCTAAAAAGCAAAGTAAGATTTGAAGCGAAAACACAACCTACATTACGGTATATTCATTCATTGCTTTCATATTAGTAAAATGGCATAATTGGCAAAATACAGATTCTTTCCCACGCTGTTTCTTGCCCTCTCATCACGGTGTGCTTGCCAAAATAAGCATGGTGCATGGTTTCATGCCATGTCATAATTTCACATTATAATAAAAAACTGTTATCATTAGTAATAGGCCTATAAAATACAAGTCATTCAATTATAAAGTAATTTTTAGAATTTTATGTTTTCATAGCTGATACGAAGAAAAATACTGAGCACTTTATTTATTTAATGGCACGGGTATTACAAAACAAGTCATATTTTAAAATTTATTATTATGTTTATGAATTTCCTTCGTCATCGTCATTATCTTTATTGAATGGATGCCATTATGACACATAAGTTGGTTATTACTCTGCACAGTTAGTGGTGTGGTGTCACAGTGCCCTGCATTTTAAAATAAAACATCAAAACAATTTTTTTGCAAAATTCAAAATTGTTATGATGTCTTTGTTTTTATGGCTCCATTGATAACGGATACGAAACGAAAAAGTTATGCTTTGTGTGTGCGCCATGTCCAATTCGTGATCTGATTGCATTATTGTTATTATTGTATGTCAAGTGGGGCTCCAACTCAACAAGTGGGAGACCTTGCTATTTTTTTCAATATCATCCCAAGACGCTCTGCTCTGTGTAGTGTAGTTGGTATACGTGATTATAACCACAGTAGCTACATGATGCGTATATGACTTTAATTTAGCATTTCTCAAAGGGGCAGAAATGCGAGCATTAAAATTAAATGAAGGAATCATGCCATCATGATTTTTTGATGATGATCCCCTCATCATGATGATGATGCCATGCGTGCAATTTACAGCGTTCAAAAAATAAATAACCCTTGTTTTAAAATTAGAACAAAATAAACATGAAACATTGATCGTTTTCATGTTTCTGGTAAAACAATTTAAGAAAATTCCGCACTTCACACACTACAAGTTTTCAAATCAAAATAGTTTTTGATGGTGGTTGAACCAGTGCTAAAAAATTAAATTGTTTTGAACTGTAATAATGAAAACTGTATATGGTTTATCGCGCATAAAATTTAAAAGATTAATGGTGCTATAAGTGGCGGAGGGGGTAAAAACTACACGTAAGTTTGTTCAATGTTTAGATTGTGCATGAGATGCCAAAACAAACACGCTGCCAATTTTAACAAACTCAGAGGGAGGAGAAGCAAAAAGTGCCTCCCTCCTTTACCTTTATCACCTCCAACACATTCATTAACTCATTCGAAAGAGAAACGAAAACATTGTTCAAAACTGAATGTAGTAGTCATGTTATATTGTGCTTTGCAATGAAAAGTGCTAAAAAAGGGAATGCACACTGCACACAGAGTAACTGTCGTTTCAAAATAAAGTTGATTAGTTGCGATTCGTCATCCCTATTGCCTTGTCTTGTCGTCATGAATCAAAAGCAAGGTAAAGTAAATTTAAAGAAAAGAGAGATTATAAAATTTTTGAATTATTTTCAAAGTGTCGCACGAAGCATGTAAACTGAAGATTAGATAAGTGGGAGTTATGTGCGACACTTTGTTTGAGTTTCAAATGAATAGAATTGCAGCATTTTTCTCATTCGCAGAATTGTGCATAGCTTAGTAGAGGTGTTCTTTCGTTTTTCGTTGTTGTTGGCGTTGACATTGCTTGTTGGCAAATTTTGCACAGTAAACAGAATGAAAACAAAGCGGTTCACTGCTTTTTGAAAAAGTTAAGTCAAGGCTATTTAAAAAAATAAAAATCATAGTAATACCTATCTTGATTTTTTTTGGAGTTCAAGCAGTATTAAATTGAATCATGATGAATGTATTTACGTATAAAAACATGCAAAATTAAATATATATATATTCCTTTTTCCATTGAACGGTTTCATATTTTTGAGTTCTGAGTTACTTGCTTTTGTTACTGAGTTTGCACACTGATTTCAAACCAACAATCAAATGTTACTGCGATGCACGGAGCCAGTGTAGTTATATTTCAGGTCTGCAGGAGGCATTAATAGCAATGAGTCCGAATCAATAGCAATAAAACGATACGCACTTACAGCAAGTCAGACCAGGCCATTTTCTTGCAATTTAACCAAATTACCTTTTTGTTACGTTATGATAATAACAGATTACCTTCATCTTGTACATTTTATAAAGAATCGGGATTGAATTAATATCATTTTTCATTCTCGTCTAAACGGTTTACTGTTGCACTCTTTTTTGCAAGCACAGTATTCATGTTGATATCCGACCAGCTAACAATAATTTCTTCACAGTCTTGAACCTTGACTTGTTTCTTTTAAATTTAAAACATAAAATTAAAAAAACCGTACATATACGCAATTTACTACTACATAACAAATTACCTGCACATGCATTCTACATGCAGCATTCGTAAGTAAGGTTCATTTAACAAACAATTTTAGTTGGGGTTTGAAATGGAGGGAATGAAGTAACCATAACCGGGATAATGCAACACACAAGTCACATCGTCATTAGTTTTATTACAGTAACAATCAGTTTTAACCCCGTAATACTCCCACCGAGGAGTTCAGCAGAGCAGTAGTAGTGCAACTTAATTTCTACATGCATATTGTCACTGCTGACTGACTGTCTTTACAACAACAGCAGCTTAAGAAGACTGGTATTTTGTAAGAAAGTCTCATTGTAGTTGCCAGAAAGTTAACTGAGTACTATTTTGCAATTTTTCAAGAAAATAGAAACTATAAAGATTGATCAACAAAGAAAAAATAGAGCTCATTCAGTCATGTCTCATTTTGATTTCAATATTCTTATCCCCTGAAGATATGTCTTGCCATTATCATTACTACCAAGAATAACTTTTAAAGGCACAAGGAATACTGCAAAACTACTTCAGTCACCTAACTGGCGGCAGGCGATAGTAACAAGTTTTTGTCTGCATTGTTGCAACTTATTGCTGTGTTATTATTTGTGGCAGTTAAAATTACACATTTTTGCTCTTCTATTTCCATCACTTATTGTCTCTTTTACCATTTTAGTAAGCAAGAGTATATAGTAGTAGCAGTCTTATTTCAAAATTGCCATTTCTTTTGATTTGATGAGGTGCACGACACAGCAATAAGCTTAATGAGATACATAGATGACAACAAAGGAGGAAGTGTTTATTTTTTGTTTGCTGTGAAGTAAGCAGTGTCTTATTCGCAAATAATAGGCAACATTTGCGGAGGAACATGCACTTTTTCTGTGGGCACAGGTATACTGAACTATAGTGTAGGTAATTTGTGTGATCTTCTGTCCTCTCTTCTGAGTGAATTGTCAGAGAGCCAGTAGTAGTAGTAGCACTGTTTCTTTCAAAGAAAAGTTGTAACATGCTGCTCAGTGTGTTCTCATCAGTTATCGTTCATCAACACCAGCGGTAGCGACTTGCGTGCATTATTGGCGTCACTTTTGTAACTGTTACCAGTTACCACCACTGCGCTCACTCACTTTCAGTTTCAGTTACATTCTTCGTCCTCTTTGAGCAGTTCCTACTAAACTACTTTATTTTCCATTTCCCCTCTTGTGTGCTTATATGAATGTGAGTTTTTTTCCTGTGACTGTTGTGAGTCAATCATTGTTGTGATTTCTAATGCGTTCGTTGTCTTGTATGGATTTGGATTATGCATTTTTATGTTTTTTATGGGAATGACAAGAAGCTAGAGAAAGACGGTGTATGTGTAAAGTAGTGAGTGGTGTTGGTATAGTATGGTGATGGCAATCGGCAGCTTCAATAAAGCAGCAAAACATACATCAAAAGTGAACAAGCTTTTTTCTTTGATTTGATTAGATTGGAGCAATAAACGATCGAGTGTGCAACAACAACAGGAAATAAATGTGAAAAAAAGAGTCACCATACAACTAACATTGTCAATTTTTTAGTGTATCAATCAAGTAATAAACATATTGATCTCGTTTCATTTACAATTTGCATTTTCATCGTAAAAAAGTCATTCATATATTTTTGTAAAAATTAAAAAAATAGAGTATTAGTAATTTATCAGGATCCGCTTCGGTGCAACTTTTCATATATATACTCCAGTGCGTGTGAACAAGTTACACTTTGAGGACTGACTGAGTGGGAGTAAATTTTGTAGCCAACTTAACGTCATCAACATGTAATCAGTGCTAGCAGTGAAAATAAGAAAAAAAACTAATAAGCTTCTGGAAGTGGTGGGGCAATATGCGCCAACGTTGCACTCTTAAAAAGGTCTGTTTCCATTCTGCAGATACTTTTTCTGCAAGTTTTACAACATTTGTAACTAATACTTTGAAAGGGGAATAGCCAGTTGTGTTGTTTAATGTTGAAATTGTTTTCAGATGGGCATTTTTGCCATGCTTTTGTTAGGAGCAACCGTTTTTTCTTCATTCCTACTTCTTCTGATCTCTTCCTCTGGCATGGTGGATGCAGCTCCCAAAGAAGATCCAGTTCGAATTGCTTACTCTGTAACGGAAAAAAAATCCTCCACTTCTTCCTCATTCCGAAAAGGTCCTACTGTCCGACTTAAGCAGCAGCTGCCAGTTGCAGAGAGCACGTTGCCCCATGCACCCGTGCTAAGGGATATGAGTGAGTCCGACCAACATGACATGTCTACTTCCACCCCATCGTCGGAAAGTTTAGAATCACAACTTCAGAGTCCACATATTGTCAGGAAGAAAGCATTAGTGGACTTTGACACTTCTGTAGCAGCAGATGATCTTTTGCAAACACTGGAAGTTTTGCAATGAAGAAAAAATACAGACTGATTTAAATGAGAGAATAGTAGTAGCGAACCCTATTTTTACCTGGAGGAACTCCAGATATCCTAACCTACCAAAACTCGAGTCATATGAATGAGAAAAAGAGTAAAGGAATAATGGAAGTTTAAATTAAATACATGATAGTGAACGATTTTTTGTTTGTTTTGGAATGTGGTTCGTTAACCAATTTTATTTTTGTATTTTCGAACTGGTTAATAGTTGTTTGATGCGTGGCAAACTTTTTAAAGTATTGCTTAATACAGTATATAGTAGTAATGAAATTTTCATACAAAGTCATTTCCGAAGAACAGTTTAAATCTCTTAAAATATAAAATATATCTCTATATACAAATAAAAAAGGTTCAAAAAGTTCCTTAATTAAGTGATTAATGTAACGTTAATTGTAAAATTAGCAAAGTATTCATTAATGTTTAATAGCTTGCGATTTATTTTCAGTTTTCTTGCACTTTACCCTCTTTTTAAAAGCAGCGTTATCAGCGTAGTTCAAAGTTTGTAAACTGTAATTGAAGACAACGAATATCGAAGACACAATAATTTGTATTTTTGTGGAATCATTATTATCAGCGGATTTCTAAAGGACCATGACTTAATATGCTTGGTATTCTTTAATGTAGGCAAGTTTTTCGTATTTTAGTAAAACCGTTCGGCAAAATGGTATGCACATTGCACACACATACATATACAGGTATGTATTATGTATATACACTAAATTACGTTGAATATTTGAGTCTTTGGTAAACATTTACATAATAAAATTTTCTGTTTAAAACGTTTAAAAAATGTATGCTTCATGTTACTCGACTTATTTCTTCTTCGTGTTAATGACTATTTGCGTGTAAAACATGAAGTCTCTCAAATTGAATAGATATATACCCTGTTAAGTTTCTTAATAATTCCATAATAGTAATCCCATTCAGATCGCTATAAAGCTGCTTACGACAAAGTAGTTTTTGTAAATTATTACAAGTTCTTTAAAAGCAGGCATAAAAAATATCAATAATGTGAGGCAATAGCATCCATAAATCTGCTTGGATTGAATGTTGGGAAGATTTGACCCTTACCTCAAGTCAGACAAAAAAGAAGAAAAGAAACGAGTAACCGACTGAGCTAGTGTAGAGAAAAACGGGTTTTATGGGAAATGAAATCTTATGTAGGAACAGTTTTATATATACATATTACATATTTGGTCAAAAAAGAAGAAGCTTCTTTTTTATACCCAACAACCGTAGAATTTACAGCATCTTTTCTGCTTCTTGGCTTCTTTTTACGTTTCCATCTTTAATCCAAGTAGATTTATAAAATAAAACAATAAAAAATGTATTTATTCCGTGCCCCAGAATTCCTGAGGCTCCAAAGCAAAGCTCGTTGTGGATGTAGCACCACATGACTCGAGGGCATCTTCAATATCATCAAATCCCTTTTCTTTGGCAATATCCAGCGGTGTCTTTTTGTCATGAGTTGACTGACAGTTAATGTCCGCACCATATCTCACGAGAATTTTCACCAGAGCAGGTAAATGCTGTTCTACAGCCACATGAAGGGTGGTATAGCCTTCTGAATTTTTTACATCTAAGCCTAATCCTAATCCAGCATTTTTTGCCACACATCTTGTGCACGGACAAAGAGGATGACACTCTTGGATTCTGGCGACTGAGGCCAGATCATTCTCAGGATTGGACAGCTCTTCAGCTGGAATACCAAGGTAAAAAAGGGCAAGTGGCAAGTCTCGTTGATGGATTGCACAAAAGATTTTTTTGATGTCGGACTCTACAACGGCAAATTAAAAAGGAATTTGATGTATAAATTAGATTTAATAAATTTGTCGACAATGGGGCTTCATTCTTCTACATATCTGGTGTTGCCATTTTTATTATCATATTTTATTACCTTTAGTATCCTCCATCACTGTGTGTAATCCTGTAAAAGCTGATTCGGCAGACGCTATCCTACAATCCTCTAAACTTTGCACAGACACCTTTCTGATATGCTCAGCGTCTCCGCTGTTGCTGTTATCGCCAACATTGAGATATTTATCAATGTACATGTTTCTATTATTTTGATGGTACTCTAGATGATCTACAACATCTTGCAGCAAAGACTTTGTTGTTATCTCCTCATTAATGCCTTTCATGGGATTTACAATATTGGAAGTCCGTCGACTTTTTGCCACCACTGACGCCGGAGTTCCAATGGTCATACTGGTAGGGATCAAGTCAGGCATTGCTGATGTGCTTGTTTTTCTACTAGGTACTGCACTAGGAATGCGACTGGCATTGCGGCTGTTATTCCCAGATCTATTACTATTCCGGTTGTTTATATTTTCCAATGAAATGTTATCTTCTATTGTATTTTTTGTGGGCACCGGAGGTGGTTCTTTTGGCTCGGTGATAAGCATCACAATCCCACCACCATACTCTTCCTTTTGCACCATTTCAATATTTATAAAGTCTCCGTGATTCACATCCACAAGAGATCGTCTTCTCAAAGATCTTTGAAGTATTTTTAGAATGTGAATATCATGAGCGCAATCCAATGGGGTGACATGTCGAATGTTGTGAATTTTTATTGCAGCTCCATGTTCCACCAATATTTGAACTATCCCTTGAAATCCATACAAGCTTGCGAAATGCAACGCTATAATATCAAATTTTTTGCCACATATAAAATGTACGTATTGAAAGAGAATTTTACAGAGTGAAAAATATTTTTCAATAAATGTGAACCAACCGGTATCGCCCTTTTGATTTCTTGCGCTTATGTTTAATTTCTTTCCACGCCGTTCGGAATCATAAATCAAAGCTTTCACGCAACCTTCATGTCCATTTTGAGCACTTAGGTGAAGCGCAGTGTTCAGCGCAACGTTCCTAGCCTCCAAAGAGGCACCAGCGTCCAGTAAAAGTAAAAGAGCATTTTGATGACCGCGGCTGGCACAAAAATGAAGAGGAGTCATATTCTGCGCATGAAAAGGAACAAGAATAAAAATTTTGACATAAGGCACTGAGCACTTAACTTTTGCAACTGATTTTAAACGTGACTACAAGTACTTACATCAGTATCTGTTGCTTCCAGGTCTGCGTCGTTTTGAATTAGCCATTCTACAATACGTGGGCGTCCGTAAATACAAGCCACATGCAGCAAAGTTAAACCTTCGACTGTCTTCATATCCACTGCAGGAACCATTAGCTCAGTCTCCTCCGCCGCCATCTCTAGTTCTTTTACGGTTTTTATAATAATTTTCATGCAGTTTTCGCACTGACAAAGAGGATGACAGAGTCCTTGAAAGTCTATCGACTGATTTAGCGAAGGTGGCTGTTCCGCTTCTTTTATTTTCTGCTGTTGTATTCTTCTTTCTGTCTCATACTCCTCAATCAATTCCTCCAAGCGAGCGCAATTTCCAAGTCGAATCACATCAAACATTTCTCCCAGTCGAGTATCCGTGCGTTCCATCGCCTTTGCGTGGACAGAGTGCAGCCAAGCTTCACCGAGATCACAAGGCATTCCAACGTCGCGTTCACTTTCCCAAGTCATTCCAAGAACCTTTCCGCTTCGTAAATGTTCCAAGGAGGCTTCCAGTGTGGTAATATAAAAGGAATTCTCATTGTCCTTCACTGGATGTTGACCACCTTCAACAGAGAATCTAAAATGGCGTAGAAAATCCAATTGGGCCATCCAATTGCCTAGCGGATTCTTCACAACCAGGTATACCCAGATGGGAATAAGTTCATCGGCCGTTAATGGACAACCTCCTTCCATGCTGTACAAAACACAGAGAAGATGCATTTATTCATTTTTCTTTCTTTTGATCCTTTCAAATGAAATCATTCAAACATTTTATTTTCTGACGAAAATATAGTTTTTTTATTTCCTTCCATTGTCTCTTTTGTATTATTGACTTACTCGGGAAAAGTGTCTGGTCGTAAATATCTCAATGTTCTTTTCATGCATGTCAACTTCCCAAGAGGAGATGTGAATGTATTCAGCCTTGCTAGCTCTTGTTTAGCCCTCGTAATATTATCCCAATGAATATTATTAATGTCTAGATCTTGTGGATGAAGCTCGGTCAAATTCCGCATTACTTTATTCAATCTAGCGTCTTCGTTTGCAACAAATGAGGTAACAGCACTTATAACAGAGCGATATATACCGTTGATCACATAGGTTTCCGTTGCTAGCTTCAATCGCTGAAGGAAGAATTCATTCAGGGCGTGATTCTCTGGTGATGGGTCGGAAGTTACAATGCCAGCATTAGTGATAGCATAATTCAAACACTTGAGGTACAGCGTATTCACCAAATCTTTTTGCACTTTCAAAGGAAAGTTTTCTAAACCGCGGTGGTTGTGTTGGAAGAGTTTGATGTTTGCGTCATAAGTTGAAAGCAGTTTTGGATTGCCCTTGACCCATAAAAAGTCAATACAATCACGAAGTGAAGTGAGATTCCATAGACCCAAACCGGCGTTTCCAAAACTCTCATCTTCAATGTCAACCTTGGAGTTTAGCGGCGAAGCAACGCACAATACTTTGTACTTTTGGCGATCGTTCGTATAAAATGTCTCCTCAAAAAGAACCTCCTTTCTTAACTGAACTCTTGGAACAGTTTGATCATCAACATTGACTCTGGTTTTGCTTGTAGGTGTAGAGTCAATCCCTGACTCTGTGTTTGTTGAGCAGGAACCGCTCGTACTAGACAGTGTAATGTTAAGGCTACTGGTTTCAAACGGTCCACCATCCTCAAATTTTTCAAGTTGTGGAGAAAGCTGATCCACTGCTTCTTTTCGTCTATCCTCCATAGGTGACACACCCCCTTTCATCACTACTGGCACCTCAATGTCCATGATGAGTGTTGTTCCAGAGTATTCCACATTCACGTGAGACAAAGTCCTGTAATTCCAATTACCTTTGAGATTGCTACTTCCACTGGTGCCGGACACGCTTGACTGATTAGCAAAACTTTTTGTGGATAAAGATGTGGTGTTGCCAATAGAAGGGCTAGATAGTGTAAAACTAAAATTTTGTTCATCAGAGCCGCTGCTTCTACTGCCGACATCACCTCTGCCACAGGAGGAACTGCTGTGACTGCTGACAAAACTTCCATCAGGGTCACCATTTCCACTGATACAGCTGCCAATGCCATCGCTGTCCCCACTGTAGTGACGTTGATGGCGTGAGGATGTTTTTGAAAGTGGACGAAGAATGTGATGAGCAAAGTCTTCTAAAGTGAAAGCGTATCTAGGAAGTGAGTCCCGACGCGGTACACAGATCAGCCATTGTTCCAAAACGCACTGGCTAAATAGATCAGGACACGTAACCATAAAAGACTGAAAGAAAGGGTTTGCGTTAAGATCCTCGTCGTAATTGTCCATTTTCGTGAGCGAGTTTTCCGATGGAACCTGCAAGGTAAACAAAACCCTGTATTAGAGCTTGGGAAACATTGATAGATTCTTGAGCATGTGCCCTAGTTTTGGATAGCTCATTTTACGTACTGGAACAACAACTATAGGCTCACATAAAGAAATCTCCATATCTTCGACTTCCACCTCAGACGGGGGAAGTACCATTGCAATATCAGACTCTATGATTATTGACATTTTGAAAAAATGCTGATTCAAAATTGTTTTAACAGTGTTTCAAGAAAATGGGGAAAAAGAAACAACATTCTTTGACAAGAGCACCAACTCAACTGAAAAAATGGCAAGCGGCTCTGTCGATTTTTTTTGGAAAGCATTTGCGACAACAGAATATGTCATTTCATGAGTTGTTGCATTATTGGCATAAACCTACATAATCCTATTGATTTCATCTATTTATATGTCTGTGCCACAGACCTTTTCTACTTATTAAATTAATCTATTTACAATAAGCCCCGCTTTGTCGAACGAACACATTCATAATATGCTCCAAATCTACCTCATACTTGCATAAAAACAAAATCTCAGTTTGTTGGGTCACCACTATAAATACTATATGTATTTATTGCTCTGAAAAAATACACATTTGACTATACTTACTTTGCAGCTTAAACTATTTTAACTGCGTGTTAATGATGGAAACTGTTATTGAACATCAATATCACAGACGTGAAATGAATTGGTAATTTCAGCCACGAATATGATTGAAATTTTGTTTCATTCTATGGCGAGTCTGCTGTATACTAATGTTTTTATTTCCTTCTAATCTGAATTTAAATAGGGATATTAATGCCTAAAATAGAACACTGCGAATGACAGGAAATAATCTGACCAGGTTGGACCAAGTTATTTTTGTTGGTAACAAAACATGGTTTTCAATGAAAAAAACTATTTTTATCTTATTTTCAATCAAAACCAAATCTCTTAATCATATTTATGAATTGAAAACTATTGTTCTAAAAGTGTAAAGACTCTTAACATAACACGCTGTTGGTTAAATGAGTGAATGGTGTCATTTTTCACTTTAAATGATCATCACAAGAAACATGCAAACTTGCAAAAAATGTTTTATGCCTGTGCGAATCAAGATTATATTTGATCGTAGACTCAACATCATAAAAATGCAAAATTTTGAGTTAGACAAGAAATCAAGCACATTGGTTAGCTTCCAGTACAGTGTAAACTCTTTAATGAAAATGACCTTGTGCGATGTGAAGCGAATAGTTTGTTGATGGTGGCATCAATCAACAAGATTTGCTTCCCTATTCAAATTTGCACAGCCACAGCATACCTTTGTGGTGTTATAGTCAATAGGATAAGTAACTTGAAGTATTTCCCTCCTTAGGCTGCATTAGGTGACACTTAATTGCACAACAATAATCCTGCATGTCTACACGTGTGCTTTGATGTAACAAACATTACTGGAATGCCATTCAACTATAGCTCAATAGACCAGACCAGACAATAGACGACAGACGGCAATGAAGACATTAAAAGCTAAATTGAAATTACTACTACGATCGATCTTACCAGGTATTTGGTACTTACTCATGTAATAGTTACATATACTTATTTAAGTTTCCAATAAAAAAGGACAGTCACTTTTGCTGTTCTAATGCGGATAGGCTGCGATTCATGATATCTTCTTATTGCACAGTTCTACCACTTACATTAATTTAACACCTGAAAATCAAGTTTTTTTCTTAAGCTTAGTGGTATGCGCTAAAATGTATACCATGTACTGAATTGAGTTGAGATACGTTGTAAAGCAGTTCCAGTGCAATTGATGCAGTTGAGTTTTGTATTGTGCTATTGTGTATGGCAAAAAATGGATTTGCAAGGTCAACTAAATTCTCAAGTGAATGAGTGCAAATTTGACAATGATGAGTTTATGATATGGTATTATGCAATTCGCATAATCTTACCTCAATTTTTTGTCGAATGAAACGAGACTTAAATGTTTCCATTAACCACTTACCTTGAGGTTGTTAAAATCCAGAATCATTTCATTCAACCTGATTTAATCTTTGTTCCTTTAATGTTTTCTATTACTTTGTTACTGATACTTCCTAATAATAGCTAACACTATCGCTATAAAAATTAGCAACTTATCGTGTCAAACCCTAATAGTGTACAGTTTAATGCAGTAAAAATGAAATTTTTTACACAACACAAGCGACAGAAGTTTTAAAAAACACTTACCTCGACGACAGCAGGAACAACTGTAGTTTTTAAGTCCCATAAATGGGGCGCAACAACTGCATTTCTTTGGAATCTAAATCTAAGATCTTTTGTTGGATACTTGGACCATGTCCCAATGTTTATTCAAAAATAATCTCTCATGCTTTTACTTTTTATGCATTTCTTGACTGATGGTCATACTTACTACGATGACAAAGACAAATTAGTTTATTTAACTACTATTATGCAAATTTGTTTTACAGTAAATACCCAGTAAACTTTGGGTATTGAAAAGTGCATACACTCCCTAGCTACATTGTCTGGGTCAGTAAAAACCAAAAAAATACTATTATTTCAGGATCAAGTGTATGTAAAAATTATCAAAAATGGAAAGGGAACTCTGTAAATTTATCGTGCACAATATTTTCATAAAAATTGACAATAGTCTTTAAAAACGGTGCACGTATTCACATTTTGCTTCAAAATAAGGCAGCTTATTCATTGTCTTACACTTCCACTGCTCACAACACGGACACCACTCTACTCAAATGCATTTTTCAGACAAGTCCAACGTGCTAAAGCAGAAAGTACTTTTGTACGTTCAGAGAAGTCTATTTCATTCTTGTTTCATGGTAAAATGCAACCTGTGGTCCTACCTAATCTAGTTTTAAAAAGTGACGATTATTCACCTTGTCATTTAGTATTACATTTTAGCTGAAACTTGATCACATTTCACATGCTCCTCTGTCGTGCTGACATGCCTTTTGTTCACAATTCAGTTGGCAGAAGGCTTCATTTTAATTTTATTATTTTAATGATGTATTGTACTACTTTTCCCCTCTTTCTTTAAACTGACAACTCACCTAAAGCAAGTCGAAATTGAGTGTGATGCGTGCATGCATGCAAGTGCTTACGCTGACTGTATTACATAGTAGATTTAAATTAACAATACTATAAAAGTGGAGTATTAACGGGGAGTTTCAGTACATTGAATCGGAAACTGCTCGTCACGTCGATACTTTTCCATTGTAATTTCCTGATGTTTGTTGTTCAAATAATATGATTATCTATCACTCTTATGGAAGAAAAATGTGTAAGGAAACACTTTTTTGTTTGCAGACTACTGGTCAAAAGATTGATTTGTCGTGATTGCTGTTACTTTCCAAACAAGCAAAAACTGTTACTTATTTCTGTAATGAATACGTAATACTGTGTCTACAGATTCAAGTATGAGATGAGTGCATGATAAGTCTGTGGAGTATAAAGTGAGTATATAAGGGGTAACGGATTTATAATACTTTGTGCTCTCAGAGAGGTTGTCAATTTTCTACTCTTATTTGAGTTGTTGTATGGCACTAATTTCCTTGTCTTCTTGATAAGGGACTATATTATAGCTATCTATTGACTCTTCTCAGTCTACTTTTAAATCAACTGTGTAAAGTGTAAACGCACTTGCATAGACAACATAGCATAATAGTATAATATTTAGATGAACCACAAAAATGAAACCTGATCTGAAAGAAAAGTATCGCGTTTGTGAGAATAATCACATCACATGTTCACTGTTTACTGCATGTTCTCTGTTTTGTTATTGTGGCTTCATTCTATTGGAAACTTTATCGCTTTTTTGTGCACATGCATGCAGACATGTCTTAATATGCCTCACACTGACTGATAGTAGAGCTAGAGCTGCTCACTTACTTAAAAAATTTTGTGAGCATAAACTGGCTTTATTATCGTTCATCATATTCTATGTAAAATGTATACAGCAGCGTGAGCAACAAAATTCTATAATATGCATGATCAAGAATATTGTTATCACGCTCTCAGTCAGAAGATAGCATTTTTTTCAAGAAAAATTCTTCGTATTAAAAACTGTATACAGCCAAACAGCATATTTGAGCCAAAATGCTTAGGACTGAGAAGTTCATTAAGTATAATGTTGGCTACAATTTATGACTACTTGATATTTATTCATCACTCATCACCCTTATCATTTTCTAATGCTGTTGTTGTAAGCTAAAATATAAGCAAATACAGTCATAATATCTCTGCGGCATGTTTACATACAACGAATGAACTTGAGAAACTAAGTTGGCATAAATTACTGTTATGTACATAATGGAGGGCAACAGGTTATGCAGGAATTTGTGAATTTTTGGGCGAATTGTTCATTTCCAAAAGTCCTCGCAACGAAATGCGGTTTTATAAGCAGGTTTAGCACATTCTTTTATGCAACGGGCTACATATATCTGGAAGGAATCTGACGGAATTTCTCATGTAACCTTTATGCTTCAGTTTCAGTAGTCGATCTGTGAAGGAAGATATTATGACTTATGACTTAATGATACGTGACATTGTTTATTGGTCATCAGTAATCGTTATCGTAGTATTTATTTCATCATTTTGGCTTGCAATTGATGGCTTTGCTTGGTGTCGCGTGTGGTACCATAATATGCATTGCATGCATTTTCCATTCCATAAATTAAAAAATTCAACAAACTATTTGCATAATATGGTATAAAAATAAACAGTTTAAATATCAATTGAACAAAAATATGTCTTTGGTAAGAACGCAGTGTATTTACTGCCACTTGCTACCTCATTCATACCTCAACAAAATGATAAATATTGCTGATTGCTTCTATCCCCATGCTCTCAGAATCATGTCAGCAGTTTTCTCTCCAATCATGATGGCTATAGCATTAGGGTTAGTATTAGGGATCACTGGAAATACTGATGCATCTGCCACTCTGAGCCTTTTCACACCTTTCACCCTAAAAGTGAAAAGTAAAATAATAATTTCATCAGTAATTTCAGGTGGAAAATAGAACAGATCAATTTAATAGTGGAACTGTGTATTCTTTATTACCGCAAGTTTGAGTCTAGAACTGCATTCGGATCCGACTCATGACCCTACATAAAAAAGAAGATCGATGTATATTTTAAAATCCTCCAAGTTATGAATTATGAAAAACATTTCTTACGAATGATGCAGTGCAGCAAGGATGGTATATTGTACTCGTTACTTGACGAATGTAACATTCAAAATATTCATCTGATTTATCCGGATGGTGTGCACATTTCGGCAATTTCTTCCTTGCTAACTTGGCACCTACTTTTTGGTAAGCTGTTGTATTTTCAAAAATTTTCACAGTTAAATGCATCGCTTCCACCATCGACTTCATGTCATTTGGATGGCTAAAGTAGCGTGGATCAATGGTCGGATGGATAAAGGGATCTTTGCTCTTGAGTTCTACTACACCAATGCTCTTTGGTCTGCTGAGATTTATCAAGACAAAGTTTGCATCCAGCTTAGTGTACGGGGCAAGATACTCGTCGAATGCACTAGGTTTAAGTCCAAAAACGACAGTCATATCCTCCGACGCGCCATGCCGTATTCCAACGTCTGCAAGGTGAAGCATTATATTTGGCCAGTTAGGATCGGCCCCCGCAGTTGAAAAGAGAGCAATGCCAGAAATAAGGTTGGATGATATTGGACCGGTTCCATTTTCTTCGTATTGAGTAAAGGATTCAAATGAAATGTCGCGATCGTATATAAAGGAAATTGGTGCTTTCAATAGAAATGGACCGAAAAAAACCATGACATGATCTTGTAGATTCTGACCCACTCCGGGAAGATTAACCAGGCATTTAATCTGAAAGTAGCATAATTTTTTTGTCAACAATTTCAATTTTTAATTTATCATGCAAATATAATGTGTTATTTACAGCCGACGTACGTCATGATCCTTCAGGTGCTTCGCTGGACCAATGCCAGACAACAATAGTAACTGAGGTGTTCCAATTGCTCCTGCACTTAATATTACTTCTTTCGTTGCTTTAGCAGATAACTTTACCCCATCTTTAACATAGGTCACGCCCACTGCATTCAATCGGTCATCAAAGTCAACCTACATTTTGTGTGCCTCTTTAATTATTCTACAGCACCATCTACAGATCCACTCAATTTCGAAAAAAAAATATTGGAAAACGCAAGGTTTCTATTTGCTTACGTTTGTCACATGAGCGTTCCTAATAATATGAAGATTTTCTCTGAACATGAATGGTCTGAGAAAAGCTTGGAAAGTGCTTGCTCGGACTCCTCTTTTGATTGTCGTATCCATTGGATGAAAACCTTCCGTTAGAGCAGATAACAATTTATGAATGTACGGCAATTTTTTTCATGCATGAAACATTAACAATAATTTAATGAAACAATATTATTACCAGGTTTCTGGTATGAGTTTGGATCTGTTTTTGTATCAAATCCAAGTTCCCCTCCGGCAGCAACCCAGTAGTCTACCGATGGCTGGTATGTCTTTTTTGATACAGTTAGTAAGCCACCGGTTCCATGAAATCTTGCTATTGACTCAACAAATCAATTGATGGATTTTAAAAATTGCCCTGAAATTAAAAATATGCAAAAATTATCATGAACAAGTTGTGTTCTTACGATCTGGCCAATTTCCTTTGTAGTCCTCTGACTTTTTGAAAAAGGGGAGGAGATTCTCATACTGCCACTGATTATCACGCGATAATGTCGCCCATGTATCATAATCTTTAGGGTTGCCGCGCATATAAACCATGAAATTTAGTTCGCTGCTGCCACCAAGTATACGTCCTCGTGGCCAGTGCATTTTCTGCGAAACATGAGAATTCTTCATTTAAAAAAATAAAAGCATGATATAGAAGGTAATGGCTCTATTTTACCTACTTGCTCGTCTACAGATAGGCAGCAGTTATTTTGAGGCACTGTCCGATAACCCCAGTCAGTATCTAAATGCAAGTTAAATGGGGCAAAGGCAGGTACTGAATTATACGGTGTGGGATGACCCCCTGCCTCCAACAGTAAAACATGATACCTTCCATTTTCACTTAATCGGTTTGAAATCACAGCACCGCTGCTTCCACCTCCAACTGAAAACACAAATTCAAATTTTTATTTTTTATAAATTTAAGTTAAATGCAGCAGGTGGCAGTGCAAATTGCAAATTCTGTGTTAAAAATACACCACACCAATAATGAAGTCATACTCCGTTCTGGAATTCTCTATGTTAGAATTTTGTGCGGAATCCTCCATAAGCCATATGGTGGTCAGTACAGATAACAGCGTGACTAGTCTTGTGTAACCCCTAATGTAATATGGAACGTTTAACACACGAAACAAAAAATATTGCAGCCAAAATTCAGGAACCTCCATATTATTACAATAGTTTTTTTTAAAATACGTTTTGAGCACTGGAACTAAAATGAGTTTATTGATGCAGAAAGTAATTCCATCAAAAACAATTATTTGATAACATGACAAGGAAAAAGAAGTAAAATCATGAGTTATAAAAGTGCAAAGAAATATTTTGCCTTTGAGAAAACAAACATTTTCTCTTTCGTTTTTGCCTTATATTCAAGAATCGTATGATGGATAGACGAAATGATTGCAGTAGTAGGTCAACAAGAAATGAGGAACCTGTGCGTACCATAAGTTTGTATCAAAAATAAGATGCCAACATGCTGGAGAATTCCAAATAAAAGTACTTACTTACTTTAAAGTAAGATACCTATTTAGTGCCCATCACTTACATTATTTTCAAATGTAGT
>JAHZMZ010001325.1:0-15754 GCA_027743805.1 Lepidocyrtoides sp. E14 | reverse complement strand
TGTTTTCAGAACCAATAACAGCAAAAGAGCGACAGTGCGAGTGGCAACTTATGCGGGGTTTTGAATTTCCTATTGTTGACTTTACCACTAAATCGCCTACATTGCAAGAGGTATTAACTTATTACAATGCAACAATGAAGATGTTTATGATGACAAGTTAATCGAACCCCTTTGTTAAACAAACAATGCAATATGTATTCTTTCTGTATCAAATCAGTGTCAAAAATCCTGTGAGTCGTATGGAGCTTTTACATGTCGTTCCGTCACCTACGATATGGTCACAGGCTTGTGTGCCTTGTCTGGCTCCGACATGTCCACCACATCAACAAAAATGCTGAAATCTCATGATAGCAAAGTATACGCTCAGCGCGTGCCGTGTATAGACAGTAAGTCTTTAAATCTCTCATTCTCTTTTAACATAATAATTTTAACAAATGGTCGCATACAAAACAAATCACTTGTTTTAACATTACAACCAATTCCATAAAGCGTTTGTGCGATTTACAGATTATGAGATGTGATGATTTTCAATGTAGTACTTTCGTGAGTACACAGGAAATGAGAAAAGAGGGCTTGTACCTTTATTTTGTTTCAAGACATGACATCCGGCCAGCAGATAATTTGATTTATTTTTTGTGGAAAAAAATGTGATAATCTGATAATTAGATTATGTATATAATGAGCAGCTACTTATCTTGCTGTTTTTTTTTGTAACGATAAAGAAGAAACGAAATTTAACCGTGAACCTGAACCAACGAGGTTTCTCACTGTGACCATCCATACATTGTACATTTTGATGCATATTGCATAGTGTCAAGGAAAGTTTTTGTCATTAAGCTGTAGTGAATGAATGATTTCCTGGTTCAAGTTCATCATCATAATACTATTACACCTTACTACCTATTACCTATTCTGGTAAACATTATGTTGCGTCATTGTTGGGTCAACATCACTGTTTGGCTTGATGAACTTGTTGTGAAGATGCATGGTGGTGACATCATTCATCATGGTGTATGCATGTAGGTATGTATATATCTTTAGCCCTTATTAGTGCCCACCCTAAAATTTCCTTTCTTCTGTTTCCTTAAAATTTTCACGGTTGGAAGATTTGTTTTTTTCAACAAATAAATGGTTTTCTTCCATTTAAATTTGTATTGGACAATAATTTGATAATGCACGAGTGTTACACAGTATACAATGAAATAAAACCGTGAAGAATGAATGTGGCGTTCTTGTGTACTTCATCTGAAAGAAACTTCCAAACCAAAACTGACAAATGACCGCAAAAAACGAAAGATACACCTGGAGGTGCGCGACTCGCGACGTAATATCACCTTCAGCAAAAAAATGCGTAAACAATATAAAGAACCACACCTATCCTACCGACAATAGAATAATGCAGAATAATATGTAAAAGTGAATTAACGTGTATACTCAATTGAGCATTTAGTATCAGTTCCTGACTTGAGATAATTTTTTGTTTAAGAAATTCTAATAGTATATGTCACTTGTCACTTGCACTTACAGTGTCACTGGAGTGTAACGGCGAGACAATGATAGCTAAATTGAAGACTCACTCTCCATTTTACGGGAAAATGTACTCATCAACGTTGCAGTCGGATTGCGAGGTGTTTGGACATGGGAAGATGCAAACAACTATTGAATATTCTCTCAGTAGTTGTGGTGTTTACAAGTATGAAAATATTGTGATAATGGGGCAAACTGAGCAAGTCTGATTGGACTTGATTGACCTATAATATTAAATAAAAAATGAATTACTCGTTAATGTTACTACAATTAGTTAGATAATGATGTATATTAATGCTCATGATTAGGGACGCTGATGGAAGCTTTGTAGGAAACCTTATCGTACAGCAGCACCCCTTAATCCAAAAACGTGGTGATGCAGCCTTCCGCTTAGTTTGTACCTTTCCTGAAACAAATCGTACACTCATGCAAACACTTGGCTTTGAAAAAGAATCTGAGTCACGACTTGTTGAGGCTGCATCTGCACCTGGACCTGTGCTGGGAATCGCGACATCTGTGATTAACGCAACGGCCAAAAGTCCTGCAGTTATTTTGAAAATATTGGATAGGAACGGAAACGACGTAAGTGGAGTTTCGCTTGGGGATGAACTGTATTTCAAAGTGGAAATTGAGCCAAATAGTACGTGTTTTAAACTTTTACTATACACATTTTTAAAATACTCAATAACTGCAGCCAAGTAGGATATTTGTTTAGCTAAATGTTACCACGTTTTCTTGTAAGGCGCTTACGGTGTACTGGCCAGAGACTTGATTGCCAAAAGTGGCACAAACGAGGAAGAAATCACTTTACTGGACTCACGAGGATGTCCAGAGGACCCAGCTATATTTCCACATTTAAAGAAAACAGTCGATGGATCCAAGTCACTGAAGGGGCGCTTTGAAGCGTTCAAGTTTACTAATGACGCTGTGGTAAGATTTCAAGTGTATTTGCAATTTTGCAGAAATGAGTGCCCACCCGTTAAATGTGATGGTGAGGTATCACACGGTAAAAGAAAACGACGCGCAACCGACTTCCCAAATAGTAACAACAGTTCAGAAAGGGTTATTGAGCTGCAAAAGGAAATTATCGTGAGTGGTCCACTCGACTCCTCTTCGCCTTCAGTGCAGAAAGGGAAAAGATTGGAATCTGTGCATCAAATTGGTAATACATATGTATTAGCACCTTAAAAATCAAATGCCAAAATTTTGCTATGAAGTTAGTTCTCTGCTTTCATTTCAAATTTTATGCCAAATTTTAGAAAATGGACGTGTAGTCTGTGTTCCTAAAAATCTAATGTTTGCCGCAATAATTGGATTCTGTCTTCTCCAAATCATTATCGTCTTTGCGTGTGCTGTGGCAGTGTGCCAAAAAGGAAAAGAGAGAAAGTTATCGGGAGATCCTTCATCTTATCGAAGAAATAGTAATGGCGATCTATATTATGGTCGTCCGTCAAGTATTATCAATACATTAAGATCACTCCATCACTTTCGGGATTAACTAATTTCTTGTACAGTTACTTCCTGTTTAGTTTTTCAAACAAGTTGCACGTTTAAGTATTATTAACTGGTAAGCCTAAGGATAAGCCTGGAGACTAATGATTTATCTAATTTAAATTTAATGATAACTGAGATAACCACAATGTTTTTATGAGGGGCCAATAATCATTATTAGGCTAGCATTTTAACGTAACTATTTTATGAATTATGATTTTTCCATTTTCGTTTGTAATTAGGGTTAAAATGTGAACATAATCTGATATTGCTGATAAGAGATACTATCTACGGATAAGTACATAGGTATTTCCCACCGTTGCTAATATTGTTGCTGATGCAGTGGATATATGCTCTTGATTCTTTCCTTCCCTTTCACTATGTGCCTTTTAAATAATTTTTGGTGTTGTGGGGCTGTGTTCTTTAAATAACACCATATACCAATGAAATGCAATTTTAATGATAAGTAGTTATACACTTAATTATGTAGGTTATTTCAAAAGCATTGTTTACAACGAAATAAATTTTTTTTGTATAAAAATTCACGAACAATAATTTGATTAGCAGAAATATGTACTATAAATAACATAATATGTACATGATTTTATAAAATTAAATGCATCACACTGTTATGTGCACATTTGCATGCACAAAGTACCTAATTCATCTGCCTCTCCAAAAAATTCTAGAGATAGGACAATTTAATTATTCTCTTTTTCTTTTGTGGAAGGGACACTTTTAACTGATTTCTCCATCAAATCACAAACCTCATTTACCCTAGCAAGCACTCCATTCATTATATCGAACGTTGCCAGAGACTGATTGACAGCCCTTTTTTGTTCTTCGATATTTACTTTGATTTGTTCAGGAGATAAATTTTGATGATTGAGCACAACGTCCATGTTTTCACAGAGCTTTTTTTGCTCGTGTATTTGTTCTTCCACACATTTTGGATCATTCAATTCTTTAAGTTTCAGCTGATAGTGCGCTCTGGAAAGGTCAAGTGCTTTGTACAGAGGATCCAATAGCTTACTTTTTATTTCCTCCAAGATTGCTGAGATGCCTGTGATATTTGTAGATTTATCGCGGATAGCCAAATACAAAATGAGATTCAACGCGCACATGATTTGCTCTTTGTTATCCATTAAATCAGTGGTCGCCCCATTTTTCAGGAAACAGATCAGTCGTATTTGCTTGTGGAGAAATCTTCCGGTGAAATATTTCAACATTTCAGGACGATCCTTACCTCGAGCGTCCAACGCTAACCGTACACAGTCTTTAAGTTGAGTAGTTATGTATCCTTTTATACCGTCATGTTCTATTCGATGGAAAACAAAAAGGATAAAGTCGTAACGTCCCTTGGTATCAAATTTCCACATGAGTTGCTTGAGCACCTGCAAGCCCTCTTTGCGAACTGCAAGTTCTTCACAATATACGGTGTGGTATGCGACTGTTTCGATCAAGTCGGCTATGTCTGGGACTTCCAGCAAAACCGAATCCAAACAAAGTCCAGACACGGAAGAATCAATACTATACAAGAGCTTTTGTGCAAGAAGGAAGCACTTTAAAAGTGAAAGAGGACCAGCCTTATTATTGCTTAGGATGGGATACATCATTCTTATTGTAGAAATGAACACGTAAGACGGAGAGAGTACACAGTGAAGTAAATCTTTGTTCATATCCTCCACATGGATAAGATAGTAGTAATTAATGACTGAGCTAAAATCCACAACACAATCGTCCGAGTCCCCATCATCACTTTCATTATCATCACCAGTGTAAATGGGCTTGGTTTTTATAACTGCTCGTTCCAGAAATAGTTTTTTGCTAGACCACTCACAATAATACTTTGGGTGCTGATCTACAAGACGAAGGAATCCCATTAAACGCTCAGCGATTAATCTGGGCTCAGTTTTGATAAGCGCCTTATTGTCATCCTGTTTCTCTGTGGATGACGCAGCAGAATCCTCCGATTTTTCCCAGTGAAGGTCAAAATGCAGTAGTGGGTCACCAAGTAATTGTACAAGATGGTCTCTTAAAATATCCTGCTGACGTTGAATACTGGACATAGCCTCCTTATCATTTGATGATAACGCTGTACCTCGATCCACCCAAAACTGTCGTACAAAAGGGTCGTAAAAGTTGCAAAACTGCTTATACAATAAAAGAGTATCCTTAATTTGCTGATTTTCTTCAAGGAGCAGTGCCTCCCTTCCTCTAAAAAGCTTTGATTTCAATTCAGGAGGAAACTTGTGTTGGGATTTGATGTGGGAGTTGAGAATACTTAGCACCCATGAGAAAGAATGCTCCCGTTTTCGGGGTAGATGTAACATGACATGTTGCAGGGGAGCAAGAAGACTAGCAAACTTGTTTGATTCCTTATGCACAAACATTTCTGCCTGTTCCAGAAGGCTAATAAGTGCTTCCTTTGGACGGACAGTTCGAACAACGTGCATCAGCATATCTTGACATGCCACAAGGGAGTCTAGCTCTGGACAAAAAGCCAAACCATACTCACACAGGCGAGTGATCAGATCCATTCCAAATGAACTTACTTTGGCTTGATTTTCCGGATTAAAAATAAGTCCGAGAGCACCTTCATAGTCCCTATTTTGAAGGAGTTCCTCCACTTCTACACTGAAGTCCATGATGTTGGCCGTCCACCTGAAAAAAGTGGATGTCAGTTAACACCGGACACTAGACACATTTCATGTAAATAAAAATATTATTGTGTATTCAGAGGGAGTAACTGATGGAAAAACTTTATACAAGTACTTACGTGTATTCCAATTAAAATTAAATTTACAAAATGTATAAAAACTTGTAAACTAGTTGCATGATGAAGGCATCAAAGGTTTGTTATGTTATTATGGTCAAGACTCAAGAGCTGATGTATTGTATGATGCGTCAGCAAGTTGTATTTCTTCAGCCGACAGAATGACAACAATCGTGTGGCGCATTTCATACAATCTTCTCACGATGCCCTTGAGTAACGAAAATGAATATACTTTCCTGTACTCAATGAAGCTTTAGGCGACTATGTAATGCAAGATGTATTGACAACAAAGGACAAGATTAAAAATGCTGCTTTGCGCCAGAGTCAGAGAGTCGTCTCGAATCGTAATTGTCGTAACACACAAACCCTAAAAACTCAATACCAAAAATGCTGGTTAACCGACTAATGATTTTCAAATTGCAACTGAGGAAAAATCATGACTTCCTGTTCGGGATCTAGCCATATTCCATAGCACCCTCCAATTGAATAATGCTTCAGTACGGAAATTCGTTTTGTTTTTTCTCCCATCATACATTATCAGTCATTGTTAACTTTTGTTTTAAAATAGTACGACTCCAGTTTTATTTCCATTTCATACAAAAAATTAGTCGTTTTTTACCACATACGCCGATAAAATGCGATAAAGCAAAATGTAGGCATAGGCAAGCATTATTAATAAAAAAGAGATATTTGCTATAATTTTATGAGCATAAATGATGTTAGAGAGCCTAATCTAATTTTATATATCGATCTTGGTACGTAACGTATATATACAGCAGAATAAACTAATGAAATAGTTTGAGGTTTTTTGTAGCGAAATGTCCTTGTTCCATAGTTCTGTAATCATATAAATTTCTTGTAAGGAAATACGTTCTAATGGATAAAGTCTCATCTTTCCAGCTGGAAAATACTACATCATCTGAAGTAAGTGGCAAAAAGGGAACACAGTCTTTAGCAGAGAACATTTTTCCCTTTTCTGCTTTTCCTATCAAATTACAACCTGTATACCTATTGAAATATCTGCTAAGAAAAATCTACTCATCAAAACCCACAGAGTTTATATTTTTGTGTGCCTCACGTTACGTTCATACATTTGTACATGGAAAAACATTCCATGGCAGGATTTCAAGTTCCATATACATTGGTATTATGTGGTTGGCTTGAAATATTAGGTCGGTGTTTTTATTTCTTTCTGCTTTCTACTCTTGTTGTGGCCAAAAGGATCTGCGCAGATCTGCTTCTGCTGCTGGAGAGAGAAAGAAAAAAAAATTGTGAGTTTACCTCTAAAATCTTTACGCACTCCAGCAAAATGTTCCTCCAAGCAGCAAAAGTACTACTACTACTCTACCATGTACAACTGGAAAACTACTAATGGAAATGAAATGTAGGCACTGACTTGGAGTGGATGAGGTGTATATTATATTACCACTACAGCATTGCAATTTTCATGTTTATGCTAGAAAGCTACAACTTTTTGGTACTGCTCTTTTCCCCTTCCATCTCCTCCTTCCTCCAAGCAAGCTTGCAAAGCATACTACGCACACATGAAAAATTTGGTAAAGCACCATGATTCAATTTCATTTTAACACTGTAGTGTGTAAAACAAAGTAAGTATGTAGGTAGGTGTGTGAGCTATGTACCTATCATGTACAAAAAGGAGGTAAAGTTAGCAACGTCCTCCTTTTCTCTTAGAATTCAAATGGAAAACACATCTTTTTTTCCAAGAAAAATATCTATGTATAGATACAGATGGGAAAATTTTTTGCCGAACATATTATTATTATAACAATGATGATGAAGGGAGAAGGAGGACAAAAAGACACAATTTTTTCCCTTCTTGGATTTCCATTCTCCAGCAGAAAACCGTAGAGTGAGTCTGTCCGTGAGGGACATGTATATAGAAAGAAGATGAGCATGCATTTGACAAAAGCCAGCTATCAGCAGTTAGCACAGCAGTGTTCAAGGTTGAAATACTTTGCAAAACGGCAAGTAAAAATTGAGATTTTTCGGGAGAGCAATATTTAGTAACGTGTCCTCCTCTTTCTTATAGTACTAGTATATAACAATGCAGTACTAGTAGAATACAGAGCTTCTTCATAGAAGTACATGCATACCAAGTGGAAATTTTTTCCCTGGTTTGGAAGAGAATTTAAAAAAAAATATACGTATTATAAGGTAGAAAATATTATTTTGAGCAAAGTAGGAGCACACTTGGACATTAGTTTGTGCAGAGCTTGAAATGAAACTAAAATGTAATACCTACTTCCCACCAGCAGCAGTAGTCCCGTCGTGTTTCTCTTTCTGCTCTCTGCGTTCACTCACTCAACATTTTCACATTGGATTCTCATTCTCACTCGGGCAAGCAGGCAAGTTGACTGACTACTACTTCAGATTTCAGATAGAGAAGTAGTATTATTCTTTGAAATTCATGGGGAACGTATACATGACTTTGTACTACTGGTACGTGTTTATGGAGTATGGACCCAAGTGGTGACGACGGTGGTGGTGGTGTGTTTGTGTTTACTTTTCTCGCCTTATAGCAATGTAACGTACATGTTCAACTCATAAGTAAACTTTTTTTTTACTTTGATCAAGAAAGATGATGATTATGAGCTATGAGCCATATAATATGTACGTGCATTCATTTATGTATGTAGTAATGTAAGTACATAGAATAGCAGAGAAGAAACACAACTGTATGTTGTTTTACATGATGATTTTAAATGAAACAGAGAAAAAATATTATCATCATCATCAGCATCGTCAACATCAGATCTTCTTCAGATGAGGCAGGCAGGCAGGCAGCAGGCCGACAGAAAAAAGGCAGATTAGTAAAAATAATGGTTAGCGTATACATTTAAATATAGAGACAAATATATGATTTGTGAGAGAGATGATGATGTGATCTGTGCTTTCTGGTGGCTGTTTCGTTTCGTCGCTATCTGTTTATCGCCTGTTCCATTTCAATACGAGTGAGTGATGTAATAATAACAATAAGCAAACTAGTGAACAAGTGAGTGTGAATGCACAGGCATAAAAATAATAATCATTATTACGAAGAGCATTATCTCTATCACTTTACACTTTTGGTTGTACTTTTCTGTGCCATTCTTAAATAGGCTCACTTGTTCAGCTGCGCACTACATCGTTTGATTATTTATCATACATATAAGTACAGTCACAAATTTACTGGTAAAAATATTGACAAATTTATTGTACATACATAATACTATTATTAATACACACAGGAAAGACTGATGGACCAAGTAGTGTTTCTTTGTGAAAATTGACTATTTTTGGTTAAATTGGATTTTCCAGCATAAACATTAAAACCACCGCAGTAGCGAGAAAAATTATGCAAAATTATGCAAACCACAATAATACACTACAAGTAAGCAACTAGTAAAATATAAAATAGCCATAAAACGTATTACTGTTCAGTTTGGCTGGACGGTAGTAGTTGCTTAAATACCCACATCAGTTTTAACGTGAGTGAGCATATTTCATCGAAAGTGCATTGATTACCAACTATACGCAGAAGAGCGTATACAACACGAACAATGAAAGAGGAAAGTTTGCTAACTTTTTGATTTGACAAAACTGTACAAAATTACATTGTCCTTGGTTATGTCCCTCTCTTTGTGCAGTCAGTGCGCACCCGTGTCGTCCAATAATATACTTTGCTCTCTCCACAGCTCAGTAAATGTAGAAGCAATTAAGCATGTAAAGTGAGCGTTGTAAAAAATAACATGGTGGCGACAACAGAGATACGACGATAATGATGATGATAATGATGAATGGGATGACGATGACATCATTATTGTTCGTCGTTCATCATCACTGAGTTGAATATATACATATTTTCTACGAGGAGAAGAGTAACCCAACAGTGCGGACGGGACGTCAAACGAATAAGAAATATTATTGGAAAGTGTCTCGCGCGACGGAGAAAAACAAACGCGAGTAATTACAAAATTTAATAGTCATTTTATTTTTAAGCAACGACCAGGTATATTATTTATATTTTCACCACGTTTCTTCACATTGACTGCCAATATCCTTTTTAACAATAATTTAAACAAGCTCAGTCAAGTCAGTTGATAAAAAAAATATCTAGAGGAAGAATCCATTATAATATGATTATTGTAAGCATGAGTAAACTGTGTGTGTATGTGTGATATGATATGAGTATCATCAAATTTTAAGTATCAGCAGTAGTAAATGAAGCATTATATATTCCTTGTGATTCTTCTTGGCATTTTGAGACTGTTCAACTGAATATTCTCAGTACTACAGTGAATGCAAAAAAAAACACTAATATCGTGAAACTGACATCGTATATGCATCATTGTAATAAAACATATTTGCAAGGCTTCCTAAGAAAGAATCTTCTTCTCTTTTTCAACTTGTTCAATTTGTGCATGTATGCAGGAAAAAGTGAGTCAGTGTTATTGTGTATGACGGTGATGATGATGATGATGATATCTCATTGATGTTGATACTACTTAACTGGTTTACTGACGACAGGCAGACATGCAAAAAGCAGGCAACTGATTATGTGTGACTGACTGACTGTGAATCACTGCTTGCTGCTTGCTCTGCGAAAGGAAGAAAAAGAATGTAAGTTTGATAGTGAGACAAGTTTGCATTAATGCACATCGTCATCATCATCAGGTTAGCAGTGATAAATAGAAACGAGTTTTGAAAAAGATAATATAGGTATTTTTACTGTTAGCTTAGCAGGCTCAAGAAGACAGAAAGAATGCGATTGTTGTTAAAGCTGAGAGTGTCTTCTTCTAACAACAATAATAATATATGCACCATTTACGTATAACACAATGCAAAGCAAAAGCATGACTGATATTTTGAAAAAATATTTAAAAAGTACAATAATGTAATAATAAAAACATACATAGTCAATAGTACATATATTATTTACTTGGTGGAAGTTGGATTATGGGAGAATACAAAGTTGGTTCCCACAGGAGGATGTAAAATATATTGTTGTTCATTTTTGTGAGAAGCAAAATTAAATCAACCTTAAAATACATAAATTACCCATTTATTTTAATACTATTATTCATCAGTTGTAGTGCGGAAGAAGGTTATAATATTCATTGTGTGACCTTTCAATTCATTTTCAATTTCTGGTGATCAGTTTGTCAGTCTTCCAAATTGTTTTTTTGTAAAACAAGTGTGAGTTGTATTTTTTTGTGCGTGAGTAATCCTAGTCTTAATGCGTTGCATTTTTGGAAATGAAAAAAAGTGTAACGTATTTACTTGTGTACTGAAACAGGATACTTTTACAGTCCCAGTGGAATGACAACAACAACAACTGACTTAGAGTGGTGGAATGCTAAAAAAAATAAGAAACCTTTTGCCTATGTAATTATTGTTACTGCGTGTGTGGAGCTATTTGGTAGGAGAAGAGGAGGTATTAAATGTCAATGAACCGATTTTGTATTGGGATTGGTGCTCATGTTTCCAATTGCTCCAGTTTTCATCAACATTGCCAAACCACAAAAGAAAGTGAAAGCTCAACTTAAAAGTAGCAGCAGCAACAACAACACTTGCATTCTCGTCGTTATATATTTCCTTGCTCTTGTTGTTCTTGACATTCCTCTGCATATAACTGTGTGCTTTTCTCCGTTTTATGTTTCTCTTTTATGAATAAATTACTACACAGTCAAGTTCCGTGCAAGTATTTTTTTGTTTCTCGTGCAATTCTCAGTATTACTTTGTGTTGTTCATAGTTTTTGACCTGTTTTCTTAAAAGTTTAAGATTTTACAATATTTATAGAGAAAAAGTTTAAATGCTATGCAATGTTTTGCACAAAAGTATAAAAAAAAACATGCGTGTGCCTCCAGGGATCTTGTAGCCGAATCTGTTTACTTTGGGAATTTATCAGGTTTACTTCCTGTATCTAATAGACACCCCCAGAAACGAATTGGGGGGAAAGTAGCAAGTGTGTCGGTTTGGGAACGAGAAAAATCGTCTGTCTTCTGTTTTTTTGCGCTTGCGCAAAGTCCGATTAAAATCAGCGCTCATGAGGAAGAAGATGTCAAACAGTATTCAAGGAATGATGACGAAGGAGATTAGTGGTAAGCTTAATTTAAATACATGCTATGAGTAAAAAAAATCAATCATAATGGCAACAGGCATTTAACAGTGGGTCCAAAAATGCTGTTTGGCAAAAATAATTTAATTTTGAAAAATTGTGTGCACATACGAACATTTATTCAGCCCTGGTATATTAATCAGAGATGAAAAATTATATAAAAACTAATACAGAAGATTTGAGTATCATCAATAATTCAAATTTTCGTCGTAGTCTCACGTTCATGTCATAATCATCTTTCTATCTCTTTACGATGTCGAATTTGATAGGAATAGAGGAATGATAAGTCGGCGAAATGAAAAAAAATTGTTTTTCATGTTATTACTGTAATATCCATTATCTAATCTTTAAAATTTTACTTTACTACCAATGGTTTGAAGACAGAAATAAAGTTTCAATAGCATCAGTTTTACTGACAATGAGCCGCAAAATACCTATAAATGTAGACATTTTTCTTCAAAAGTTCGTTGACTTGGTAAAATGTGATATGCGATACTGAAAAAGAAGAAGTACTGGAGAGTGATGAAAAATGGCTAGTACAAGATCAAGATAGAAATATATAATTGACAGCAACATTAAAGGCAAGCACAAGCTCGTTTCAAAAGTAAAGAACAAATTTTGTGTGGTACAGTTGACTGTTGTTGGTGCAGAAATTTGTAAATTTTTGATGATCTGGAAGAAAATACGAAAGTTGTTGCAACATCCTGTATGACTACTAACTTTTATATAACCATTTAAACATTTATTGACATAGGAACAACAGCTATAAAGCAACCAAAAAATGGTAAACACGGCACGGCAGCATATAATCTTGGTTTTTATTTTATTTGCGTGTATCCTCATTCCTTCTTGACATGATGTGACAGTATGCGTCACTTTTTACTAGTTGTAGTGGATATAATTAATGCAATGTCACGTCTCGTCAAAATCAAATAAAAAATCATTTCCAGAATAAAAGGAAGGAATCTCACTCCATTTAAGAAACATTTTGCTTCTTCTATGTCATAAAAGTAAACGAAGCAAAATGATCAATGCATGAACCAAAGGTATGAAAGCCAAAAGTTTAAAGTGTCAGCAAATTTGTGTAAAAAAATGTGTTGACAAAAAAATATTGATGTGTGTCTAATGTCATACACATGTATAATGATGATGTTGAGTGTACGTTTGAAACTTTACATGATATGATCATATTGGTGTGTATTTTACATTTCTCAATTTTTTCGTTTTTTTTTCAGAGGGAATAAAAAATTTGTTGGGAAAGCACGTGCGGATTTTGCTAAAATGTGCAGTCAAGATGGAGTCGAAAGGAGACAAGACAGAAAACAGAATTTTGGTAAGATATGATGATAGAGTAATAAAAAAAAATAAAAAATCAGAAAGATGAGATAGAAGCCTCACTAATAAAATGGCTTTATGCATGCGTAAATCTCGATTTGCTGTTCGGCAAAATTCCATTATTTTCAATTTTCGTGAGCCCATCTACGGATTTATTCACTTGATTGAAATAAATACAAGATGGATGAGAAAACACAATTTTTTCAATTTATCGAGCAATTTATTATTTGGATTTGCCGGTGGCCCTTCTCTATAACGTGGAAAATTTGTATTAATGCGTTTTTCCATTTCCTTTTTCATTTCTAGGTTTTCTGTCCTTGTCGATTCTTCTGCCTAAAGGTTCCTCCACGTGTAAGTACCATTTAGTTTATTTTTTAATGTAAAAAATACACATGTAAAATTGGAATCAACGTATTTCACAGTTTGTTAGCTTGTGCGGAAATGATAGCATGATGGCATGATGTGCTTGTCATTTCATTTTCACCGTACAATTTCATACATTCACTCTTCTCTAAACACATTTTGTGGTCACTGCTACCATCACCACCACCACTCCCTGTGGTGTGTTACGGAATTGTGGAATGGTTTTCATCTCATTAGGAAACTTTCTCTAGCAATGATGATGAGCTTCTGGTTCCTTACTTCGTGCTGAGTAAAAGGCCTTTAACGAGTAAACGAAGAACGCGTACATCATGTAATTTAATTTGATTGAGCAGATGAGAGGAAAGAGAACATAAAATGTGTAGACTACGTTTGTAGTATTCCCAGTGGAAAAGGAAAGAAAAGTACATACATACCTACGTAGATTTTATTTAATTTTATGCCACTCGCTAATTCAATTGCTACAGTACAGAGGATTCAACGCAAATAGAAAGTAAATTAGCTAACTATCCAAACATGAAAGCTTGGACTGAGAAACTCGAAAAAACGCNTTATGCCACTCGCTAATTCAATTGCTACAGTACAGAGGATTCAACGCAAATAGAAAGTAAATTAGCTAACTATCCAAACATGAAAGCTTGGACTGAGAATCTCGAAAAAATGTCTAGCTAGCTTTTTTACAGATAGAAGAGGTAACTAACACGTACCTACATTGCTCTGAGAAAGATAAACGAAATTAAAAGCTAACCATGTATATTATATTCCGCATAAAATTAAAGGGTTTAGATTGGGTTTTATATGGAAAGGTGGAAAAAATTGGTGGTGAGCAGTGAGCAAAAGGTAGTTCTTCCCAGATTCAGTTACAAAACTTTATTCCCCATAACTGAAAAATCCATATTAATAATAGTACGCAATATTACATATGTGCGTTATACAGGTATCTAGTGAAATGAAGTAACGTGATGGGAATAATTTTTCAAACGAATAGCCTGGCATTGAAACACGTGCCAGGAAAAGAGAAGATGTAATCATTTTTCCATTTCCGTCAAGAAATTACTATTGCCGTCGCCTCAATTTATGCATTAGCTCTACTCTTTCACCTTCCCTCACACTCTCGTTTTGCTCGGTAGTTGCACTGATTTGATTATAAAGTATACAGGCAAATATAGAATAAAGCAATTCAACATTAATGTCAATAGTGACTCTATGTACATATAGCTAAACATTCTTACATGATCTTGTGCATATAAATCGACATAAAATCACAACGATTTTTTTACTATGTGATTCACAGATTGATTTCCATTTTCACTATCTGGAAGTTCAAGCGGTTGAATCCAAGAAACCTAATCAGGTATTTATTTTATTCACGATTTACCCACATATAGGCACCAAATCCATGTTCTCCTCGAATATTTCATTTCACTAAAATGTTTTATTGTAATGACAATTCTTTATAGTTGGTCTTAACAGCAAACGATAAGAGTCACAGTTTTCTGATACCTGATCAAGACAAAGTGGATATGATAGACAAAATGATAGTCACGCTTATTACAGCGCTAAGTGAAACCTTTCCAGGAATTCCACTGTAGTAAGTAGACATTAAATCTAATGACTAGATGTTTGTATCGGAAGGAATAACTGAAGAACAAAACAAACTGAATTTTTGATTTAAAAAATCTTTAAAATAGCAACATCGTCCGAAGAATAGACGTCGTTCCTGCCAACCGTCTTCAACATCTCGACTTGTCGTTTGATGGAGCAAGCACAAGCAGTGGAAGTGGGGGGAGCACAGGAGGCAGCATGACCGGATTAACATCAACAAATTCAACGCCATTGCCATACCCAAAGTCAAAGAGTACATCGTCCCTGGAGGAAAATGTAGTTGCAGTGGGTGTGGGTACCGGCGGAAGTGTCAATTTAGTCAATGTCGTTCAGCTGAATTTGAGCTCAGCGAGTGGAGGCAGTGGTGGTGGAGGTGGTAGTAGCTCGGGCTCTTCAACAAACTTATTGCTAGGAGAAAGAACCCTCTCAGGAAGTCTACTAAATCCTTATCATCATTTAGGCAGTGGTGGTGGAAGCGGAAGTGGAGGTGCTGCTGGAAAGAAAAAATATCGTGCTAAAC
>JAHZMZ010001324.1:0-21682 GCA_027743805.1 Lepidocyrtoides sp. E14 | reverse complement strand
ATCAATCATTAATAAAGTATATGAGTCTGATCTGCTCTTTCATATTATGTATGAGGGTCGTGGTAAAATGCCGACCGAGTAGCTTACGAGCAAATAGAAGGTGGTGAAACGAAAAGTAAACTTTTCAAACAATAAGCATTTAACAATAGGGCACAGTTAAGAAAAATCTGCTCGGAATGTTCTTAACATATTTGTTGACAAGGACATATGGGGTTGGAACGAGTGTACTGCATAGTGTAATAAACAAGTACAAAGGTTTACGAAAATTTTCGATAGGGTGACGAAATGGTTGTCAGCTTATTTGCAATACAGGATTATCGCCTGTCATTTCATGACAATTTGCAGCATCAATCTCGCACTCATGCGAGCTTAATCATCATCATTCATTACACAGGGGGATTATTGCCACATTGAAACCGCATAATTTTTCTCCCCATGAAATAATCGAACCATTCTTTTTGATAGATTTTTAAGAAAATAGACTAATATTTGGAAATAAGTTTGAACTTCACTGGACCGTGAGTATTGAATCCTTTTTAAAAATTGGAATTCGATGTTGATAAAAAATACTACAGACGGAACTTTTTTTTCAAAAAATAAAAATAAAAAAAAATCTTAAATCCAATTTCACACTTGACTGATGTTCATCATGCATTTTCCACCGCTGACAAAGTTTACACGGCAGAATGAAGGCGTGCATCTGCATTATATTATCCATCCATACACTCTCATAGAAAAAAAAGATAATGATAAATAGGTACTGTGTGATTCATTGAAAAGAAAGGGAAATTTTTGTTCATTACTACTTGCAAAATAGCATGACTGTTTTATTTGGGTATCTCGTGTTCCCTAGGGAAAATGCCACACTGCTCACGCCTGGATCGGTGGAATACTTTTATCAGTCACTTTGTTTGCTATTGCAGTTCTTCACAGTGACATCTTTTACATTCCGTTATACATTCTTATCAGCATCTTTACGATAATGATAATCAGATGATGAGGTGAAATGTACTGTGACGAAAGCGACGTAGGAAAAGGAAAAAAAGTCTCCCGTTCAATGCACGTGAGTATAAATCTTCAAAGTGTGATAATACCAGATTATTACAGCACAACGGCAGCAATCCAAGCCACAAGCCAAGCAAAATCCAATTTTCCAGAGGATGATAGCGACATATCTTACCTAGAAAGAAAATAGAAAGGACAATTTCTTCAGCAAATTTATTCACACAGTATTTTACGAATTTACATTTTACTTATTCATAATAATACATTCGCCCTTTAAAGCAGCAGCTAAACCAAAAAATACAGCAGAAGCCATCTTTACCATCCATACCAAACCGCTACCGGAAAATAACTTAAAAAGTAATGCGATTGTTGAGAAATTGACAAAAGTTAAAATCTGATTTTCCGTATTGATACTTATATTACAAAAGTAGTTCGAAGGTAAACCAAGTATTGCAATATATCATCTCAAAAAATTCTGTTTTTTTCATGTTATAAATATGTATTAACAAGTTGATTGTATACTACTAGAATGTCCTGAAGAAAACTGCAATTGTAGTCGAAAGCTTGACAAAATAAAACATTATTTCCTCCAAAATCGTTTTAAATCTATACCATTAAAAACTTTTCACTTTAATTGGTAAGAAACCTAAGAATATATGAGCATTTACTCGTATCGCAATTGAACAATTTTGCAAGGCATGGCGTCAGTTAATAATTTGTATGTTATAGTATTGAAGTGTTTAGCACATGTAGGTGTTTCCAAGCCCAGTAATCATTTGCCGACGTTCAGCGTAGATCATCAAAATTTCACAAACAGGTAAGAGTCGCTGGTAACGAGAAATCTTCTTCATTAACTACTTGGAAAGTTTTTAACGCAAGGAACCCAATTAAAATTAGGCCCATGTTATTTCATTAATATTATAATAATGAAATGAAAAAGAATGAAATAAAAATTAAATGATTCTCTGCTAAGCAGCTTTCTTGTATTTGCTCCAGCAATAAAAACATCATATTATGCAACTACATAATACATACATGCACTTCTTAAATTCTTAAGCATCTTTTCATTATCCCACCAAACCTTTCATGCATAAGTAGGCTGTATGTAAGAAGAGACAGAAGAAAGTCATGAGTGTAGAAGATTTGTAAAGTGGAACCATTAAGATCTCATCACATTACATCAAGCTAAATGATGAGCATAAATAAAGGGAAATGCATCTTCTCGTCCCTTTTCTCATTCTCCTCTTCTTGTAGGAAACTCACATTTGACTCTGTTCTGATGCATTGCTCAACCAACTACCAGAATTGTTTACATGTTGAAGAACCAGTTTTCTTTTACTTTTTTTTACTTTTACTATCTTTCCATGAAAAAAAGCCCAAAAGATTTTGTCTGCCTTTTTATGACGCAATCGAAAATGCATGAATGTAACAGAAAACAGATTAAAATGGGATGGACGATGGTTGATGCTAGTAGATGATAACAGCACAAGTAGTGGTCCATAACAATAATGGTCTTCATTTAACAAGATTATCTTTTTACAAGCCAACCACACAGTCTGCACTAGTCACTGGATATATGTACAAAAGAAGTATAATAACCTATTTGACTGCTTGTTTATATACTACCTATATTTTATCGATTCTTTTGCATAGTGCGTACAATGATGCAATACGAAAAATAAAACATTGAATACAGGAATATTCAGTGCAGCAGCAGCATTGCATTTCATTGCATATTATAAAAAAAAGTCTGCATTTGCCTGTTTGGAGTTTGGATCCATAAAAAGAGAATTTATTATGTTATTATGATATTATTATGATGATGATGTACACTGTTTACTACACGCACATTCTCAACAAGATTAAAAAGAGAAGGAGGATTGAGAACTGGACGCAGACCACGAAACTCAAAACAGCTCATCGTTAATCTCCCTCTTGTCTTGTTTCATCTCCATCAATTTCGTTCCTTCCTTTTTTAAAGTCCATCACCTATTAGTCCAGCAACAGCAGCAGTAAGAATCAGGGAAATTATCAACAGAATTTTCTTCCAGTTTTAATAAAGCATGGCAGGTTTTACAGTGCAATATTACACCCTGTTTATTCAACAATGCATCTAGTCCAGCCAGACTCTAGCCAGACAATTCACCAATGTAAATATACAGATCTGTTTGTCTATATATATTGAGAAGCTGACTCTGTTTATTGTTTCTTTTTTTTATCTTCTTGGCAAAGCCCTTCTAATTTAGTGAGATAATCGCTTTACAACGCAACGGCTTTGTATACACAAAAGCGAACAATATCATCATCATCATTCAACCAAGCTGTTGTTCCATGTTAGTTGGACATGGACAGATTAGAATATCCAAATTGAGAAGCAGAGCTAATCACTGATAAACGAAGAAGCAAGTAAATTTGTATATAGTAGTAGTCTGCTGGAAATGCGGCTCGGTTGCTGCTTTATAGAAAACGGATTTCCACTTTAATTTACAAACCGTTCTGTTCCTCTTCTGCTTGCGTGTATATATGTCTCTTTCTCTCCACCAATTTCCCTATTTGCTCCTTTAAATAACAAAATGTACAATAGAAAATGAAACAAGCCATGCCATGCCCTTTCCTCTGTTTATATAAAGTATAAATTGGAAACAAAAAAAGCGATAATAAAACGTTTTTAATAGCTTGTATATTTTTCTTTGAAGTGCATCTCCCTGCAATCCTGCCCACGTCTTCTCTTTTCTTCAAAAAGAAAGTTTATGGTCTGCATTAAAAGAATAATAAACATTCATCATCCAAGCCATCCATCCCATCCTTCTGCATCCACATTGTAAACTCATTTTTTTCTACAGATTTTTAAATTAAATTGTTTGTGCTGTACATCAAGCAGAGAAATCTGTACAAGGCAAAAAAGAAACTGGAAAGTCCTCCCTTCTCAGAAAAGATGTAATTACAACACTTTTTCCCGGACAGAATAAACAATGTGAACTTGTGTGTTTATACATTATTATTTAGGAAGCCTGCAGCTTTTGTGTACATTACATAATCCCTCAATCAGTCACGCTCATTCATGCCCTTAAAATATAGAGCATAGTCACAGACGGTACACAGGAGGAAGGATGTCTAAGACTCCAGCTAAGCAACTGTGGCTGCTGTAATAGAAAAAAAACATGAGATCAAATGAAAAAAGGATGCCGAGGCAAGGGATCATATCGATCATCATCATCATGATAGCCCTCTCTCTCTCTCTCTCTCTCTGATGGTGCGATGATGGTCTTGATGATCCTCAAAGGAACTTGCCGTCCCTTTGATTCTAATCATTATTATTTTTTCACTGTGAATAATATTCTCAGGACAACAAGAGTGCCATATTGCATTGCGTTGAATGTAATGGATTTTTGAAATGGTAAACAAACTGTAAATTTTTACATTTTCCGCTCATCTTATCATCCTCGATTCAATTTCATATCAAACTAGTAAAAGTAAGGCTGGCAGATATATATTTGATTATACATTCTACTTGCACTTTACAAGAAAATCCATAGAAACTGCTGCTGAGAATATCATAGCAAGTTAAAACGCGTAGATCCCTTTCAAGTGGTTAGATTATCTTTCCTCCATCTCACTCGGTTTTGTGTCTGTGCTGCGTATGTAGGAGTCGGTATGCATAAATAACGCATATCCTCTTGCGTAATATAGCTTTTGACACCAAATCAATATTTCATTCATTGATGCTTCCAAAAAGCCAAAAGAGAGATATGTAAAGAGTTGCTTCACACGAGACCTGAAGTGGTAGAAATAACCCACTCGTTTTATATACCAACCACACACTTTCATTCCAGGTTTTGGTAGATGCATGACCATGTAACTCAAGCAGAACGAGTAACTGCAGAAGAAAAACTGGAGAATTATCGTCAGCGTCACTTGCAAACACATTACTTTTGTCAGAAAATGAACAGAAAAGAAGTGGAATCTATAGAATGCTGATGGTGACATTTGAGAGAGAGCCCATGGGAGTATCTGTACACCAGCAGTAGTAGTATAGTAATCGTATTAGCATATTATATTTCTTCGACACTCCTGCCATGCTGAGAATCTCAAGAATCCAATTGAAAATTGAATTGCGAAGAAAAAGTACATTTTTTGTCTATTTCTTAGAATTTCTATATTTCTACTTCTGTTTTCATTCGATTTTTTTTTCGCGTGGTTTTTGTACCGATCATGGGTGTTCCTATATACAGTACACGCGGAAGTGTCATTTCTAATAATTTTCCGTAAACAAATGAGTTTTTTCTCGGAAGCTGATCCAACAAGCAAATATAAAGACTTAAAACTGCATGCACCGTAGTACAAGCACTTTGGAAGAATTACGCATGACACGCATGTTTTCGACAGGAGATAATCTATCCAAGTGGCAGCAGAAGAATAACAGGAAGAATTTTTAAAAGGAGCGGCACCTGTCTTGGCAGATCACTAGCATATTATTCCCAGCATAAACCACAACCACACACACACGTACATTGTAGTACTAGATCCAGATCCTCTTTTTTTGTAAATACTACTTACTTGTCTACTTTGCCATGTAATAATTTGACATTCAACTAGATCGCCTCCTCGCCAGCATTTTACATTTACTTTGTCGATAAATATATTACATTATGTGGTTCATTTCGTTTATCAAAGAGTAAAAATATTTTTGGAATGCTTAAATTCATTCTTATTCCTTGCGTTTTTCTCTCCCAGCCTTTTTGTGACCTGTACTACGCGTGAGCCACAAATCACGTTAGAAAACGCTTGCTTCTCTCCAACGTGCAAGTACCTACTTATTATTACTACTCTGCACTCAACTCAATATACGTTATTGGTTGTCTTGTGGTGTGGTGGCACGGCAAAAAAAAGTTGCTTAGTTTGCTTACCGTATCATTCCATTCCACTTTTCACAAGAGCTCTACTATCCTCAGCTATCAGAAGTGAATGTTATATGGTTTATTTGAAAGTGACAGTGGCAGATTCGCCTCTTTGTCGCCGTCCATTCCAATCCTCAAAATTTACCCTGCAAGACAACTGTGCACACAACTATATGAATGCATTCCACTCTCGCTCTCAAACAAAAATAATATAGCAAAATTTCCAGTTGAAAAGTTTGCCAAGTTTGAGTAAATCATAAGTTTCCAAAGACCGCTGCTATTTACTTGCACATGACATAACATCCTTCTTTGTAAATTTTCATAGCGTTCAGGTAATTTTCAAACTTGTTGGAATCGTATAATGAAACTCGACTGGGTGAGTAAACAACTAATTTAATTTTTTCTCTCTGCAATTTTTCACGTATACTTACACAAAGTCACGTTCTGCTACACCTCAGATCAGCCAAGAGAATTCTAACTAATTAAACAGACATCAGAGATGAGGAGCCACCACACAAATGAAAGTATCTCTACACTTATTCCTATTCATCTTTCTCTTTTTATATATGATTAGCTTTGAAAAACATTTCCAACTCTCTACTGGTTCATCTTCCTCTCTCCGTGTGTGTAGCAATAATTGCAACATTTTCACTTCACTCGCCCAGACCTCGTGATTCATTACAACATTGACTTGGTATCTTTTCATCCTGCTCATGTGAGTAAACAGAAGCAATTCAAATTTTCAACTCAACCTCCCTCATTCTTTTAATCTTTGAAAAATGAAGTAGGCTGGTTTTTTTAAAATTCCAAGGTTTCTCTTCTCTTCCTCTGCTCATTAGCATTCATTCAAGCACTTCGCCATCACACCGCAATACCACACAAAATTCCTCTCAAGAGTTGATATAAACTCAGCTTTACCCTTTTTCCTTTTTTTAGCTTGGTGTTTTGCAGGAAGCATGTAATCTTTTTTTCTTTCTTTCTCGTAACCTTATGTCAATTCTTTCCAATATATGATCAATTGAATGCGCGTATACATTGTAATAAACCACAACACGTTTCAACAAAAAACGTAATGCTCATTAATAGGTATGTATACCTACAGCCTATTCATGTACCCATAAAATATAATGTTCAAAGAGAGGCAGAAAGACTCTGGTTCTCTGACTTTGCGGTCTCGTTTACTCCATTGCTTTGCAACTTCTACTTCTTCTCCACATGGAAAATTATTGAAGACATTTACCATATTTCGGCATTGCCCCTCCACGTTTTAATGACGATGATAAATGGCTTGTCTTGAGAAACACAGTATTTGACTAGGATCTATACAGAACATAAACGTAAATATCTGACAGAGAGTGGAACTTTTTCTTTCAGATAGAAAAACAAATTCAGAAACCACCATATTTTTCTGAGTATGTAGCTCAACCGGTTCAGTTGACTTGGTTTGGCGCACGCTACCATGTTATGTAGTAAAAGTTGTAAAACTATGCGTTTATCTGCTAATGCCGAACGTGCAAAATAAAAGCCATTGATCGTCGTAAGCTATTTAGAAAAGTATACAGGGGCAAATAACAAGAAATTGCTGAGCAGCTAAACCAACCAACGAAACGACATGTTAGTCTACATACACACGTAGTCAACTTTCTTAAGTAATCTGCATGCATGGGTAAGAAGAAGAAAAAAAAAGAAAGTAAACAGGAAAAGCAAAAGTAAACTACAGCTTTTAGGTGTTTTTATATACATATGTACATTCGTAAACGCACACACACGTAATATATGAAAATAAAAACATATATACGCCAGATGTTTATATGGCTGCGTGATGGTTGTTTACCGCAACGGTAATGTTATGTATCCTGCGTATCACCAATTTTGTTTGAACTCTGGATTTGGAAGTAGTCTCTAGGGACACGATAACTACTCGACCGAATAGCAAAGAAATTTTACTTAAAACTAAAACCATCCAAAATATCTCGATAATAACATGAGCAAATATTCATAGGTATATATTGCATTTGCCTCAATCTAATATAAAATCTACATTTAACACGCTCATGAAAAAGTACGTGTGAATGAAACCACATGAAATGTAACACATCTCCCGTTCGAATGTGCGCATTTTTTCGCAACAGTACACACACACAGCAGTCAACATAGCTTACTGCTTACTCAAATTTTCACTCTGAAAATACTGACAATGCCGGCCGACACTACTGTACTAGCATAACATTATGTCTCGCGCAACCAAGGAGAAAAGTAGAGAGGAAAAAAAAGTCGTCGTCATTTCATAAATTCTTGTGGTCGTAACGACCTCTCTTGTATCTCTCCTCCCAATCAATATTTACGAGAATGCGATGTTATGCAATTAACGTTGTAACAAACACAAAACAAGACAGACATATTACGCAGCTCAATGTTCACTTCTCATTCACGATTTCTTGGCATGGTGTACCCGAGAGTGCAATAAGTGTGTTAGTCAGAGCTCTACAACTTGCAGAAAAGAGGATGAAATGAAAAAGAGGTACATTCACTTCTACTCACGTTTTCTATATATTTTCATGAAATAATTTTGAAATATGATCAACTTTTACAGGATAACGACAAAAAAAGTGTAGAAGATTTGAGAAAAATGATAAAACAAGAAGCGAAAGAGAAATAAAAAAAATCGGGGAGCAATAAAAATGATATGATATGCAGTTATAAACTATGTGATTACTAGTTAATGGTAGGAAGAACATGTGCTGAGAACGGCAGTGTTGATGATAATGATAATGATATTCCTTGTACAGCTATGGCAAGAATGAATGTTGGATTAAAGATGGAGATAGAAGGCATGAAGTATGTAACAGTTAAAAAATAATATACCATTTTTTCTTTCTTTGCGTTTAGTGTTAAGTACATGACTTATGCAACTGAGAATAAATGTGTATTATCTTCCGACATTTCTCACTTCAACAAGCTACTAGAAAGTAAATACATATTATTTTGAACACAATTGGAAGCTCATATCATCATAGGTTTGGATTGAAGGCGGGCTATGAGGGCATATTATCAATATATAGTGGGTATGTATATTTTGAAAATCAAACCGAATTAATAAACATACACCAAGTTAGAATGAATACCACATTATTATTTTATATTTCTCAACCTCGAGAAAAAGGATATCCACCATTCTGATCCATTACTCAGTGTGATGCACAGAAAAAATTAAAACTGAGTGGCTTGGAACATTTAATGAAAGCATTTTTTGCATGCTTCCAGGTTAGTTTCCAATACTTACAATTGGCCACCGCATGTTTAACTATTCTCACCTTTTACAATTTTCATTTGTTATGCTGTTCTTTGCCCAACATAGCGTTTATCTACCCAAAGAGGTCAAATAAATAATCATCAGCCTACAAAATATCCCCTAAATTACTCCTTACATTTCAATATATCTATGTTCAATTTTGTTGACATTACATCAATTAGGCAGCCACCGTTTGCAGTATGTCTGCAATATTTATTCTGTCAACTTATGTCAAAAGTCATAATATTATTATCGTTCTCTCTATCTAATATATCGCTTGACAGTTGAATAGATACATATAATCAATTTGGAATCGTTATTGTCGAAAAAGTTTGAAATGGAAAATATACCGAAGCTGGCAAAAGTGAATTGAAGAATCCATTGCGTGTTGTCATCACTTCCTTTTCTCCCCTACACACGATATTATAATGTGTAGCCCTTACCTGCAACAATAAGCATTCTATTTTTGGTGACCGTTGTGTCTTTTCAGCATTTCCTGTCTTCATTTCCAACGGTACGTCAACATGAATATTATGAAAAGAGACAGCCAGTCTCTATAATTTTGGATTTTCGTTTGAAACCATCGCGTTCGGAATCGTCAGCATAATAATTAATTATGGATTTTCAAGACAAGCAGCTGGACAGTTTTCTTTTGTTTTGCATCAAATTGCAAAATTGTCTCGTTAAAAGAACCTTACACGAGTCATATAATCGCATGCTCACAAATGGCTAAATTTGCGACCGTTGTCACGTAATAAACATCTGCATAATTATATACTTTTCGCTTGCATATTATTTTAAGAAGACGACAGAGACTTAATTAATGTTTGAGTTGTCACTGTCTCCATTGTCATTAAAGAGATAATAGGAATACGGGCGGAATACTACAAAAACGAAAATGTAGATTATTATGTACTACAGTACATTTTTCGTTACAATCGGTTCTTCACCAAAAAGCCCGTTTGCCAATCATATAATAATAAATGAAGTCATAGTAATGACGCGACGGTTGCATAAAAAATAGGGTGGAAAATATAAAGAAAATAAGCCAGTCGCAATTTTCCCAAGTTATTTTTTCTTTAGTCAAAGAAACCCAAAATTTAGAAGAAAAAGACAGGTGTGTGCCAGTTGAATACTTATCTACTACGAGAGGTTGGTAAAATAATGACCATGAACTGAATGAACATACAGTAGTGAGACTTAATTATATGAATACACACAAAAAGTGCCAAGTAGCATTTTTTACATACCACAGAGAGATTATCTGAGATGATGGAAATGCAAAATAATTCTTCGTCCATATTGTGTTTTCCATTTATTTTTCACCTTGCAACGTGCTTTATGTACAGATAATTGATCAACTAATGGAAATTTCATTTCAGTGGAAAGTTAAGACGATTAAAAGTTGCATAAAAAGGCGATGATGATATATTGAAATTATAGCTTAAGCTAGACCACTCCCAAAAGTCTATTATTCTCTTTTTGTGCAATACCATCCTTGAAAGCCATTATCGCTAACTACCTGTTATCCCCTACTACCTGTGTGTTTATTCAAAAAACGTTGCTTTCAGGTTTTGCCCAGGTAAATATGTAATCATATTAACTTTTTGACTTCAATCGGACTAGTGAAGGCATTGCAATCAGACCTGAAAAACACTTGGTGCATAAGCATTCATTAATATTTTAATTCAATGCATTAGATAAAAGCTTCCAGCAGCGAATCCAGATTAGATTTTTTTGAAAACCCGTTTATTTATCCAAGTCAGCAAATATCATTTTCAAACGCGGCAAAAGGTCAATTAAAAAAGTACGAGGGACGTACGTAAGTACGAGAACAAACAAGTTAAGCCTTTTAGGTTGTACTGAAGCTAAAAAAACTAATCTTACCATTCCGGAAAATGTACCAATTTATTTATTTACTTTTAAAATACATTTATTCATAGCCATGCAATGAATACGAAAATATTCATGTGAAATGAAATGCAAACGCATATTAGGTATCTCATGCCATCATTCTTTCTTTCCCCTGTGTGTCGGCCGAAGGCGTTTTTATTCCAAAATTCATTTCAAAGATTTCTTTTGAAAATTCCATTTTTATATTCTAAATAATATGTTCCTTTCTCCAAAGCATGTTGTAACAAGATTTCCTAACATATTTTTGCATTATATGAGTACATAAAAAATTCGTTGTGCATTGCATCTGTTACTTTTGGTTCATGTGTGTAGATATGTGTCGGTTGTATGAAGGATGAGACGAGAGATGATGGGAAAAAAGGACGTCATGCAGGGCACGCTTTTTTACGCAGCTCCTCAGGTGGTTTGGTGTAGCTAACACCTCCAGCTGAGAGACCCTACACAACACGCATCATCCTCCCAAGGAATCCATGTAATACACCACCAATACCACATTGTAAATCTCTACTTTACATTTAATGTTACCAAGGAAACAAACCAGAATGAATATAAATTCAATTTTTTTTGGACAACAGAACGAAAAAGAGAAAACATTTGATACGAACAAACCAGATTGTTCTGTCTTGTCTACTAGAAATAGCATCATATTTTTTGTTTAAAAATGCCATGATGATGTGATGATGGACTAAAATATTTTGGAATGTACTTACACCAGTGAATCATGACCATGACAAGATGGCAATCGTCACGATCGTGTAAAAGATTCAGGTAAATTGCGTTACTTACAGCATACCTTTCCGTAAACTTTTATTATTTATTTTTTTACCACACAACATTCTCAGAAGAGGTATTAGTTCACTGTGAAGATTCAAATCATTATTCATGGATGGAAGGGAGCAGCCATAAATAGGTAATAATTTTTTGTAAAAAACGATAACAGGTAGTCTTGAACTAATTGAAATTCCATTCTTTTGCTCCTTTTGCATTCATAATATTTTTTAGGATTATGCATTTGACAAAATTAAAAATTCTACGAAACGAAATAAAACAGGTGAAACGATCATTAAAATGAAGATAATGTCCTGTAATAATGTTCAACATTATTATCTGAGAACATTAAAATGGTCGTGAGTCAATGCTGTACATACAAGTTAATTTAGTATCTGGACAAGTTTTTCAAAAGAAAAGTACCCGATATAACTACAAAACTTGTTTGCAAAAAAGTAATGAAATTTTCAAGACAACTAATCAACTTTATGGATTCTAGGAAAAGAGTCATTGATCAGTATGAGTCAACGACTAATCAACCAAATGTTTTCTTTGGTCAGTTAAATTTTAAAAAGGCGATGTGACTTTGACTTCATAATTTGTCACCCTACTACTACTACTACTACTACTGACCATGCGTCATTCTCTCTATGTCCTGGTATGAAAATTTAATAGCATTTTCAGCAATAAAAACGGGTGAGTATCTGTTTAAATTTCTAATGCTCAACAAGCACATTTCATTTAAAGAAAGCTTGCTTACATTGCTCAGTTTTATTGTTAAGTACGAACATGAGCCTGTCAGAGAGGTATGGTAGTGTCACTTTACGATTTTCGCTTTATCTCCCACTGTGAGACTAGACATTTCAAAGGAAAAATGACAGCAACAGCGATTAGGCAGGCTTAGTTTAAACTTTTTTTTTGCGGCCCACTCGCTTCAACTCTTGACAAAAGAACAAGGTAATCAACCGACTTTACTCAATTATGTTTACGAGTTATGAAACAGCAACTCTTAATTAACAAATTTTGCACCTTACTTCTCTCTTCTTCAGTAATCAGCCTGCTTTCATTCAGCAACTTATTAATTTTCTAAAGGAATAATGTGTCTATTGGCAAGACAGTTTTAGGAGTATGCATAATATTATGCTGCATGGTTGATTTTTACTGGCGCCACGACTTATGTAAAGTAATTTATGTCCTGTAGTGTTTCCACTTTCCACTGTAGCTAAGGGAAAAAAACAAATCGTAAAAATTTGTTTTTTTTTCTTTGCTATTGCTCCCAATTTTCACTCTGAATGGTTTTATTTCCTGTTGTATATATTTTTTTCTGTAGCAGGATTACATGTTTTTTTCTTCTGTTATATGCTGTACTAATGCTTACAGTGCATACTCGTGAAGAAAATCCAGTCAAGTTTGTCGACGAACACACTAAAAACGATTTACTGCTAAAAACTTCTTAGTGAATACAATTTGCAAGCAGTGCACACATCACGCGTTGCATTTAAATTAGGTTTTCTTGCTCAAAAGCCAGCTCCTCTTTTGCTCTTTCTCCAACTTCTTAACTATGCAAAAGAAAAGGGATCCAGGCCACTTTTTTTTGCTGCACACTTTTTTATACTCTAGTTCTTTGCATTGTATTGTATTGTAAATGGTACAAAACACAAGATGTGGACCTACATTAGAATATGTGTACTTTGATAGTATGTATATATATGAACATGAGTCATGCACGTAGAAGCAAAGCGCAATAATAAGTCAATGACACTTTCTTCCCATCTCCATTCCTGCTCCATGGCGCCTCACCGAACATACAGCAATTTACACGCAGAAAGGAACGATCTTATCAGCACATTCCCAGCTTCTCCCTTTTCCCGGTTTTTTTATATTCATGTTCTTCTGTCAGCAAGTAGTAGTAGTAGTAATAGCGACTGACTTGCCAGTCTTGCCACAGAAAGCACACTTTCTCATCCAACTAAACCGGCACAACTTTTGGACACATCATTTATGAAAACACAAAACAAAATATAGTTTCATGCCTGCAAATAATATGACGCTGTCATATTAGTCGTCACGGGCACTGACAAGAACAAAATGGCTCCCATCACCTGCATCTTATATTTTCTCAACATTTTCATTAGAACAAGTAGGTAATACCAGTCAGGCATAATGCCAGCATATGCACACCAAATTTCAGCTCGTGCTTGCATAATATTCTAGCACGCGTTTTTTGGCACAAACTACTGCAAACATTGGCAGAAAATTCTCACCGTATGGAAGACAATGTATGATGAGATTAGTACAAGAGACACTGCGATTTCACCACTGGTGCAAACAATACACAATGTTGAATGTTTTGAGTTGAGGGAAACGACGCCATATTGGACAAATGGGAAAGGGCGCATAAGGAATCAAGCATTATTTTCAGACCTACTGTTATTGTTGTTGTGTTTTGAATAGGCTTTTAGGTAGGTAGACATACATATGCTCACTATTTTGCTTTTTTGTTTGTTGTTTATGTAGGTATTTATATTTCCAGTTGGGAGAACTAACGACTTGCAATTAATTTTGAAGTTTTCTCTCGTCTGCTCTGCTCTTGTGTTTCTACAAGGCAAGTAAGCATACTGCGTAGTCTAAATCTATATGACAAGAGAAGAGTCATTCAAAAACTCGGCATTGTTGGAATGCACTTGAATGGCGACATGAACCACTACAACCAACCAGTTGAGTGAGTATTTAGGCAAAAGTAGTGGTAATGAAAATGAACGCGAAAAACTGCAAATTGGTTCGTTCTTTTAAGTAACCCCTTTTTAGTTTAGCAGCATGTATGCACATTCATTTTCCTTTGTTTTTATACTCATTCTCCCTCCCCCTCATTCATTTCTCTTCCACTCACATTTTATTATTTTTTCTTTTCCAAGTTAAAAAGCAAAAATTGCTCTTGGTGTTGTGATGCGATGATGGTATTGAAGTGTTGTCGAAATTAAAACACAAAAATATCTAGCACTAAAGCTCCTGTTCATATCTGAAATGTTCACTCAATATCAAACTGTTTTTTTTTGTTTACTACTACTGCTCCCACTTCAAGTACCCGAAAGCTAAAATAAGAGCAAGCAACAATGAAAGTAGGGCAAGAACCAATTGATCCCCTTTCAATTTCTATGAAAATTGCAATACCCTTTGCTAATGGAATTATCAAAGTTGAATGAAATTAGATGAAAAATTGGAAAATGACCTGGGTGGCTGCCTATAACCGCCGTCTTGTAAGAAATACCATATGTCAATGGGCAATTCTAACTTTTAGTTTCAATGTTATGTTATGTTGTGTGCCGAGATACACGGTCATAACATTTTTCAGTTTAAGGATCTAAAAATACCATGTGTATTTGTTCCACTTTTCTTTTTGAATTTTTTTCATTCATCTTTTTTTCCCAACAGATGAAAAATATGAAAACAGTAGAACAACGTATCCTTGAAAATTCTCCAAAAAATTGCACAGTTTGTTGCGATATGTCTTATTGTTTTCATCTCTACCTTTTTAATACTTACCTACTTTTATCCTTCAGATGTTTCAAGTACCACTACTACTCTTCAAAAAATATGTTTTTGTACCCATGTGTGTACATTTTTACCATCAATTATATTTATAAGCTCGGCCAAATTTGCTTGTCCGAATGCCCTCTAGAAAATATAAAAATGAAGGTAAAGATGGGTTCACGAATGTGAATGTACTTTTTATTCCCTATTTCAGAGAGATATTCCAGCAAAAGAAAAACAAAAGATTCACATGTTCTTGCAAAGTGGCAATATTTTAGTGCCCATGGGACTACTTGAACATCGTCGGTTATGGCCATTTTTTTCTGTTCTGTGCTTGAGTTGCATTGAAATCTTCAATTTTTCTCTTCACTTTCAACCGACGAAGTAGCTAGCTACTTTCTTCACGTGAAAGAACCTGAGCACAAAGTTTTCTCTGCATACAGTCTGTAAACCAAAAATTAGGAGCGCTTTCTCCAGTTTCAATACATCTGGAGCATTTTTTGAAGCTCTTTTTTCAACTGACAGTGTGAGATAATATATTTAATTCCTCACTGCAACGGTGTGAAGAGTTTGTAGTATATATACTTGAGTCAGCCAAACTTGCAAACTCTTAGCAATTCAACAATCTGACCATTTCAGTTGTCACCACAGAAACAAGTACCATAACACAATAATACTATAGATTATCGAAACAAGTAAGAAGCCCACTACAAAAAGTGGTTTAATGTTTCATAACCACCACGGAGAGGAACTACTTATTTGTTTCTCGCTGTTCATATACAGTAAACCACAGCTAAACAATAATGTTGGAATAGGATTACGAAAAACAACAGTGATACGACGAAAAGCAAAACGGAAGAACTTTTCTCTCCAATAGTGGACACTTTTGTTGTTTTCAAGGTACTACTACAAGCCGGATGTTTGTACATTTCAGCACAGAACTATTGTACTTAAGACTGGAGATTCTTGGTATTTACTTCCTTGTGCTTGGCATTTGGCATGATAGCAATGCTACAGTTGTGGTTGTTGTAAAAGTTATGGCTGCATTTTGGCTACCATACAACTATATAACATATAGATATTCCACTAAAAATAGAGAATACGATCCCACATATTGACATTATAATTTAAATAAAACACAAAACGAATAATAAGTTAGGGATGAAGAAATCTATTTGAAATCAGAGAGATGTGTGCGTGTACATGCATTTGTGCAACAATTAAAAAAAATAATAGGTGGATATCGCCTAGTGAATCTGAGTCACCAGCTAATCCTCACTTTCTTCAGCATTTTGTGTGTCAGAGTATATGTACCTATACCTCATATCTCAGTGCATAGTTTTCTTTTGAATAAACTTTATTATCAATATTCACCAAGTGAAAACAAAACGCGGTTCAATCCCACAAATTTGTTTCGCTCAAATATTTTTGAACACGCGGGTTTTAATCGCACAGTACACAATGATTGATTAACTTCAAGCAGCTATACACACAACAGTCCAACACGTAGATATTTATTATTTATTTTATTTATTTCTTTGTTTCTTTGCTAAACGAAATGAAACTCAACATCATACACGTTACCTTGTATAAAATAAGTGGGGTGTGAATAAATTTCCAAGTTCCAAATTACTCTATATTGCTTATCGGTTTACCAGATAACGTATTTAGATTTTCTGCCAACAGCAAAGTAATACCATCCAAGCGAACGTAGAACATCAATATTGAATTGAAACCAGATTAAATTTTCTCCAGAAACGTGTTTCATGCTAGTATACACAGCAATCACAGCCTCTACTGCTATCTCGACGCTTCAATGAACTTTGCGGCGCTGCTGAATGTTCACCAGCCACCTCATCCGTACTCTGTAGGTAGTAGGCATATGATATCCACCGTGGTTTCCCGTTGAGCTGAGCATAAATCACAGAAAATCAGCGCAGATAGAAAATCCGAATCTATTTCTCAATTTCCCAGTCTATCCTCAACAAAGAAGGAAAATGACATCAAAGGAAATTGTATTATGTGTTCCATCATGTGCGGCCTACTATTTCAATATAACCTACACAAAATCAGATACCTAATCTTTGAAGTTGCACGGCTTTACCACTGCCCCTTCAAAGAAAATTTCTGAAAATCTACTAGTAAAACTCTGCAAAATGCCATAGGTCAAGTTTACTCCACAAAATGCATTTAACATGTATTTAAATCTTGTGGTATGAAATCTGATCCAGTTCCCGTGAGCACCCTTGACTATTTAAATTTTCATCTCTGTAATATTAACTGTGACTTTTACTTTGCAATAACCATGTTCTCTCTTACTTGTCTGCAACTCACACAAAGTGAAATGCCCCAAGTGTGTTTTTCCTTATCTTTCAAGCTCACAATCTTAAGCTTGTATTTTAATATTGCTTTGTGGGAAACAAGACAAGGCACACTCTTCCAAAGTCAAACCACCAAGACTTGACGGAACGTCACTTGACCTGAGTGACAGGTGGAGGATGTAAGTGCCCTTGTGAATTACATCAGCTACCTGTCTTCATCTCTTTCTTTGTCAAGCTTACTACTAGGCATTCTAACCAAATTGCCTGCCTGCCTGCCGTACCTACCTCAATTCCAACTATGTTGTTGCAGCAAGAAATCCTGTACAATCCTAAATAAAACTTCATTTCAAGTACAAATTCCTTACGGAAACTCAATCTCAGCTTCGCGTTTATTTCCAAGTCTGTTGTATTTTTGTACTTACATCAGAGATTTTTCTTATTTTTTATTTGAAAGTACGTATGTAAGAGTGCATTTGATGTTGAAAAGTTTTTACCCTTGAAATTCACCTTGATGGTAGGAAATCACGTTTTAACTTTAACATATACCGACATACAGAATTTTCTCATTTACAAACAAAGATTTATTCCACTGGATCATTATGCACTTTGTTAAGAGCTTGTTCAGGGAATGAAAAATAGAATGAGTGGATCTCATCCATTTCTCTTCTGATGTTTGAAACTCAATAGCAAAAGAATGCATCCATTGAATACATGTCATTATAGTTTCTATAAAATGAAGGCATCTAGGTACTTTCCTTCCTGCTGTTAGTATGCTGGTATCGTATCATGAAACCTTCCTTGCTTAATTTTTTTTGAGTAAAACGGAAAAAAACGTGTTGGGTTTTTTTTCTTATAGTAAAAATGGGTCGTGTCGGGTGGTGTTGAGATTACAATGTACCAAACATAATCCCTGGCTTCCCAGCTCTGTGAATTTTCTAAAGACGGTCATCATCTCATTAATGGTAATGTACTCTCTCTGAGACTTTATAGCTGGCAGAGCCTTTTCTTTTCCCAAAGTGCAATAATAACAAGGGCAATAACCATAACCACAGGATTTTATTATTTGTAAGTACAGTGCACGGCGTTGTTGGAAGAGTATTATGTACCCAAATTGGTTGGATTTTCTGGAGAAACAGCTCATGACCCATTGAGAAAAAGAATGACAACCAAGAAGAAAGGGAAAATCTCTCAGCATGAATAATTTCTTGTGGGTGTACATGTAAGCAAAGCACACACTACTTGCATAGTAATCTTTATCATTCACCTCATCCTCATCTTGACTTGGGTGTTTCTTCTGGTGTAATCCTCACAATAAAAATAAGTTACGAATTTAACAAACAAGAAAAGCGTTTGAAAAGAGGGATTACACCTTGAGAACTATGTACTTTCATTGCAGTACTGCTGCTGCTGCAATTACTCCATACTCAAATACCACCGCAGAGAAACATGGACTTCCTACCATGTTTCCCAACTGTGCTTGCACCCACACACCAGGGCATAGTTTTAGAAAAAGGAACAAGAACTATGATCATCATCATCATCATCATCGAGTATTTCTTCTTATACCCATGAAAATTATCGTTATTTCTGGATTAGCATGCAAACACACTATCTTTGCTATGCTACATTCATTCTTTCTTTCAATCGTTTCCCTCCACGCGTGGATAATGCTGACTGACAAATGTGTTAGCTACGCACGGAGGACGCTTATCATTCATACTTGCCTTTTGTTACTACTAGTATGTGGAAGCAACAATAGAAATAGGCTTAACTTGATTTTTTTTTGCATTTTTCTGGCTGGGAAAGAATTCCATTTTCCCCTTAAATCGTCTTACCAGACTGCTTGACGCTGTTTTCACTCACTGTTAATTATTCAAGGAAAAATAATGCGCCATGACATCCACTTTCCTTAATACCAACAACGTACATGAGTAGTTTTATATTTTTGCTGAGAGATCAATGTATAAAATGTTTGAAATACAGATAAATGAATAAGCAAACACATGAGTGAATTGTATTCAGTTTCATTTACCTTTTTGTTTTTGTTTACCTTAAGTACCTATTTCAAACACTTGTGTACATACCTACTTGACTGTTAACCCGTACAACTACTACTGGTTTATGGAATAGACGAATTAGAGAGAAGCAAAAAATTACTAAAGCATTGTCCCAACGGAGCATCCCATGCCATAATATATCGCTCTTGAGTTCAACAAGCTTTTTATAGACAAGTAGATTATCCATGTAGCAATTTATGGCAGTTCTGCTTCTCTGGTTAAATTCGCTCAATGAAGGGATGAAACTGAAAGAAAGAAACGGAAGCGCAAGCGGTATAAGCTATCAAGTCAAGTTGTCTGTAGACTGTAGACATGAACTGAACAACAATAGTAACAAGATCAGTGAAACTGCTTCACTACTATTGCTAATATTAAGAGATGTAATGTGGGACAATTTTCTCTTGTTTCTCTCTCTTTTTTGCTTTCGCAAAACTACAGCAGTAATAGTAGTAGTAGTAATGTTCTGAAAAGTCGCTGTCTTCCGACTTTGTCTGGTTAGTTTGGATAGTAAAAGAAAAGGGGGAAAAGAGAACATGAGTTGAGTAAATCACCAGTAAAGCCCCTCCAATAATCCATTGGATTTATCTACTAGATCGATGAACGACATCACAACTTACAAGCAGGACAAATGAACATGCTGACTTTATTGCTCATTTATTATTATGCTGGTCAGATGGAGCGAGACAAAAGCAGTACATGAATGTCCTTAGGATTTACTTACTCTACAGACTGTGACTAAGGATGAATGCACAAGGAAGGAGATGTGCTATTTGCAATGTAGCGTTTAAATATAAAGCACGACTCAATAGAGGTTAGTTAGGTACATAAATACAAATTTTTACATACCTGCTCCGTAGTTCCAAAGTATCCAGATGGACACCAGAAAGGCTGTAATCCTCAATCGAAAATGTGGCATTTTTTCCAAAGAAATCTTTTAAAACGCTTTAAGTAAGTAAGAAGGTATTTAGTGCGATATTTTTCCCTTTTTCAAGAAAAACAGCTTAAAGTGCTCAATGAGAGTATAAAAGGAGAATATTTCAATTTCTTGTAGGCTTGATGATGGATGAGATTTTTCCCTTATTGAATAAAAGTCCTCTTTCCAAAAAAATACGTTAATGTGTATGTGGGGATATTTTAAATAATGATTTTCAACAAACAAAAATCCTCCCGTTCAATTAAAGTCAGCAATTTTCATGTTTATTAAACTTTTCATTCAATCACGATTTTTACACCGTCACTGGTAAAGCTACAGAAAGCTGTAATTTGTATATAATTTATGGCTCACATCACCACTTTTGTCTGAGATTCTACTTTTGTCGTTACTCCCCTGTATACTCTCTAAGCTATATTTTGGTATAATCCATGATTTTTTTGTTGCACGATCTTCGCCACTATAGTTGGTTTTCAGCTACCTGGAATAAAATGAAACAAGACATGGAAAACATGAGTTTTATTAAGAAACTAAATCGGTTAAGATTATAGGTAATACTAAATATCATCTCTTTGTTTACGGTGAAACCTGTTTGAGGTTTGGGCTCGACAGCTAGAATTAATAATAAATAAAATGAAAAGTAAGAAACGATCACTTATTCAACAAGTACTGAATTTTAAGGTATTTTCATTTTCTCATGCTCAAACTGTCTTGCCATATTGCAAACTTTTACAAAACAAAAAACAGCAAACTATCCACTTCCGGTGTAATTTGCGTAATTATCTCTGTCAGAATGTTATAGATGGTTCTTGGCCATTAAAAGCAAAGCTGTAATTGCTGCTGTCAGTGTTGTCACCCTCATGTTAAACCTTCAAAAATCCTGTAAATTTTGGTTCAATGCAATGCAATGTACACTGCTCCTATCCAAGGTTACATTATGATTTATTAGTGTAACTATGCAAGGA
>JAHZMZ010001323.1:0-21609 GCA_027743805.1 Lepidocyrtoides sp. E14 | reverse complement strand
CATTCCAATGAAACGGTAAAGGATTAACATACGGTTATGCGTTAACCTCGCTCCCTAATTGCCTTTTCAATGCGGCTACTTCAAAGAAGACTTTTAGTTAGAAGAGTATACGGACAATGCAATGTGGCAAAAATTAAATTTTTAATTCGCTTGCTTAATCGTTAATTCAACGCGATAACTTCAAATCATGCATTTTCAGACCGGTATGATAGCAAAACGTGACACAAACTACATTCATAAGTCGTTTCTATGTTCCTCCAATATTATAAGTGGTATGAAAAAAACTCGCTAAAATAATCATACAAAGTGGCAAAAATTTTTGATGAATTCAGAATTAAAAAGGACAGTTCTAAAATGAATAGGAATATCCATGAACTTTTGAAAATCCCATTTATTTATGTATATAATGCAGACTTGTAGGCGCAAGCTAGCAAAGTAGATGAGGAGTAAAAATTTGATTAATTTACAATGAGAAATTCACATGCAAAGGCAGCAAATCAAGCCGGAGCCGAATGGTTGCTCGATCCGATACAAAAAATTCTTTTACTAAAATATTCGTTGCATATTAAATTTTTTCATTTGATACTGAAGGTAAACTAAGGTGTGTCCAGCAGGACGAGAGGCTTGACTGATTGATTAGCATTTTTGTGTCCTTCGAACTATTAAACCTGCACGTCAAGCTACTTTGTCGAGAGTCTTATGTCGACTTTCTATGGACAACCGTGTTCATGTTTTTTGGATATGATCAATTTATACTCAAGTGTTAGTTTTCATGTGGTAAACTTATGCTACAGTCACCTAACACCGCCATTATAACACTCATCTGTTTGAAGACTATAATTTGTCTCAGAAAGTTGGTACCAAAAAGGGCAATGCAAATTTTTATTAAATACATATGAAGAGAAAAGATACCTAGACGACATGAATTTACGATACATTTTCAACGATAGTATTTCACAACTAAAAATGTTTTATTAGTAAAGCAGTCTACAGTTTTTTGATTATCAAGAGGTAATAAAATGCATTTTAAATTAGAGAATAGTCATTGAGTCCTTCCACTGGCGCAGTTCCCTGCCAAATTTATAAAGAGGATGAAATTATTTTGACGTACTGTCTGCTTTAATTTGCATTTTAATGCTTTACTAGTTTGCGAAATGACTGCTGCTTTCTCCTTTCGATGAAAAACAATTTAGATTGGTTTTAACCAACTACTTTTCCTTTTCTGCACGGAACGGTAAATAAATCTGTTTAATAATAAATTTTTTTACCACAACTGGACGATGATATGCGCTTCTCCGGTACTCCGGTAGAGACTAGGAATATAATATTTTTGGTGTATGCTAGGCACACAAACGTTTTGCATAATTGAATCCGGTTGGTCCTACTGTGTGGCGATCATCATTAGCCTACTTTTCTAGTTTGAACTAAAATACCAATGGTAAAAGAGAAATTTTGGTAAGCCAAAAATATTCAATAATTCATGATGACATCCGCTTCAGTACGCAATGCGTATTTTACGCTGTTTTTTGTGTTTACAGCGTAATGTGGCGTCATTTCCTCTAGATATTATTATGATTTACCTAAGACAAGCTGTATTTACAAGTACGGGAACTGCTGACCAAAATTTTCAAAATTGCCAACGATTTATAATGCGAAAATGGTACTCACTTTTTTCGTAGAAGGAATGTAAAAATGTAGAATAATACTTAGCAGTTTAATATATTTAAGTTTATTTTATGAATCCATGTTTAGTTTTATTTCTTTATTTTAGTATGTAGCAGGATTTTATCAAAGATACTTTATGTTTTGTTCCAAATTTAATAATGAAACTGTGACCTCAAATGTATTGAAACCTAAGCTATATTCATATGTATAAGTTTCAGACCATTTGATATCCTACAGATAAGGACGTGTTTCTCATGGTTTTCAGTGTTTGCAAGGAGTATTTTGTAAACCTTAATTTAACAAAAAAAATGTCGCCGATGTTTTTCTAAGCAAGAAACTAAGCTTCAATTTAATGTAAAAACAAACGAAAAACAATTTTCTTTCCCAATTCTTTTAGCAGAATCAAAGAACCAAATAAACGAATGGAAGAAACAGGATAAAATGGATAAACGTAATTGAATTCTTGATGTTCAAGGAAAGATTTTTCTTCAAATGTTTGCTCTATTGAAACAAATTATATGTCTATGTGACTACAGAGTGTGTTATTTTGTGTTCAATTTAATTTAGTATAAATAGTTTCAACGTAATTGAATAAACTAAAGGCTTCTAGTCCTGCAATAACTTTGCTGGCCAATGATGCTTAAAGATGTCAATTAGAAAAAGTACGTAACTTCAAAGTCAGCACACTATGTAATCCACTACAATATAGGTTTCAAACTATACCTAATTTGCACATAAATGCACACGTTCCTAACTTTTTATATTTGTCGTCTCATTATCAACCTAAAGTTGTACCTCAATAATCTTAACAAGCGACATAAAAATAAAATTAGTGGGCCCTACCTACTGTTTCACTGCTTACTACCTTACAAATTACTCTGGCAAAGAAGTGGTCTTCCCTGTGTTGTTGGCTGTTGGGTAAAAGAAGATATAAACCGTTTGAGTTGTATTACGAAACATCATATCATTTCTTTTCTGTTGAAACTATGTGTATCAAAGAGTTTTCAGTTGAAAATGAATTGAACAAGGTAATTAACTGAACATTTGCTTACAGAGTTTGCCATTTTATTTTGCTAGAGCAAGTAGCATTACCTTCAAGACGAAGCTATTGAGTGGAAAACCGTGCAAAAAAATAAACTATTGGATACTTAGCAAAGTTTCTTTGCTTGTAGCTTTAGTATTATTGTCATATCATAAAACTGCACCGGTGTATTAGCTTAGTTTGGTACCTGCAATAACTTTAAGAGAAAGCAAATGCAAACTGTGTCGAACGTTTTACGCCGATTTTGTTCGCTTTTATAAATCACTACAAAGAAGTACATTATTATATGACCCTCCATTTGTTTTATAAGAAAGCATAAAAGCTTCTTCCATGATCTTCAACCAGACTGATTTTACATTTTATATCTTTTTGTATAAAAGTTCAACTCGGAATGGTAGAGAATGCAGCTTACATAAATTTAGAACTATTGTCATTACTAAACTAGCTAACCAAGTAATTAATTTCATCAGGTAACCAGTTCTACTTGCTTCCTTGTTTCATGACCCGTTTAATATTTCTTTTTTGCTCCTAAAGACAGTTTATCCAGTTACTGCCAATGCGGATACAAAATGTAATAACTTTATTGCTTCCAGAAAACTTATAAACTCTTAGAATTATGATGACTCTGTTTAGCACCTACCATCCATATTTATTCCACGATTTATCTAACCTTTTTCACTCTTTCACGTTTTCTTCTTCTGAGATCCATATTACCCGTTTAATGATATTTCTTTTTTGCTCCTAAAGACAGTTTATCCAGTTACTGCCATTGCGGATACAAAATGCAATAATTTTACTGCTTCCAGAAAACTTATCAACTCTTTGAATTATGATGACTCAACATTCTGCGATTTATATTGTCTTATTCGCTCCTGACGAGGACTTCTGCTTGAAGTCGAAACGTCGAGGAATAAAATATTTTCTTTTACACTCGCTGTCCCAATCTTAATTATTTATAAAAAATATGATGACTCTGTTTAGCACACCTACCATCCATATTTATTCCACGATTTATCTAATCTTTTTCACTCTTTCACGTTTTCTTCTTCTGAGATCCATATATTATGTGCTGTGGAGCTTTCTTATCCGAAAGGTATCTTCGCTGGCCACAAAACGGAAATTTTTTGAGCTTNTGATGACTCTGTTTAGCACCTACCATCCATATTTATTCCACGATTTATCTAACCTTTTTCACTCTTTCACGTTTTCTTCTTCTGAGATCCATATTATGGAGCTTTCTTATCCGAAAGGTATCTTCGCTGGCCACAAAATGGAAATTGTTTGAGCTTCATTCATCCAATAAAAAAATTATCTTACCCTCAATATTATTATAAAGAAGCAAATATTCTTAAAGAGGTTTTTATTCGAGAAAGACACCACCTCAGTTTTCTCAATAGCAGTTTTATTCCTCAATCACACATTTTTATTCATTCAGATGACAATATTAATTTGTAGTATGGTACATGTATTTTCATTTCATTCTTCCGTTACTATGTCAAGTAGCTTCTTAATAGGGTAGTTCTTACAGCACACCAGTAGAATGAGAATTATTTGCAATTTTTTTGACAATGTGAAGTAATACAACTTTAGGGGGTTAACCTCTTTTGCTTCATTAATGAGTAAGTTCCTAGTAGTGTGATGCTTTAAAGACATTACCAGTAGAATGAGTATTATTTGCAATTTTTTTGACAATGTGAAGTAATACAACTTTAGGGGGTTAACCTCTTTTGCTTCATTAATGAGTAAGTTCCTAGTAGTGTGATGCTTTAAAGACATGGTAAGATAGACGTGAAACATAATTAATTATAGTAGCATATTTTCCGTGTCTAGTACACAATTATGTCTGCAGATAGATTATTTGATACCAAGCACCAACTTTTTCAAATATTGTCTTCTTCAAGCACAGACTTCCATTTTGAGTACTGTAGAATATCAGAATTTTCGGAAGAATTTATGCAAAAGGAGACAAAAAAGAAGTTGGAAACTGCTAACCTTGCAAAATAACCATAAAATAATGATATTCCGTACATTGCCTGTTTGAGAAAGGACCTCTGCTTATGATGAACCCTTCAGGTTCACGCAGTGAATCAGACTAGGTAATTGAGTTATTTGACGATGATGTCCAGGTTTATGATTAAGGCCATCCCAAATAAATGAGTCTCAATCCAATTTTCTTCACCATGGAATCCTCCAGGACAAGTGGTCTCGAGTGTGATGATCAGTGATCAATGTTGACTGAGGGAAAACAAGATGCACATGTTTTATGATGAATATGAAATTTCTGTCCCCGCCAATTTTTGATTTTCGCATGGCCTACCTTTGACTTCCAATTTGATCTCGTTCTCATTCCCTCCATACTTATTAAAGGCCACACACTCGTGGGTTCCCAAGTATTTCAAGGAACCAGACACAATCTTCATTTCCGCAAAAAGCACAATTGAGTTCACTTGACTGACTTCTTCAGAAAGGCCCTCATGTTGAAACAGTATAGCAAAGAAGAAAGCGTTATCTAGAAGCTTGGAATCTTTTACGTTTTCCACATCACTTGCAACGGTCGATCCTGCCGGTGGATTTGGTGAAAGCTTGTGTGGTTTTGCGCCTACAGCTATGCATATACAAATATTGAAAGAAAAAGGTTGCTGCTTTCTGTTAGATATATTTACACAAAAACTAGTGTCCTGGAAGAATGTAAACACAAGATAGAAGTATGGAGCTTCTTTCGCACATTCTTCACAGCATGATGGATTTTGCATAAGAAACTTCCAAGTTAGTTTCAGTCTTTTGGGTTTTGTAATGATTGGTGAGTCACCCTTCATTATTTGTAGAACACCGGAGCAGTCTCACAGACCTCATGGATATGTTGCCTAGGTATTTGCAGTTTGCGTGTTGATCTTTACCTAGGGCCAAGAGACTGTTAGCTTTGCTCGGTATTCTTTCGTATTCCATAGTGCCAAAAATTCTGTAGTCAGAGTCAGTTCTACCTTAAGAAAGGAAATAATCAAAGTTTAATAACTAGTTCATCAACGGAAGGTTTATATAGTAGTACAGTTTCAGTCAAACATTAAAATGGAATTGATGAGATTTTATCATCTTTTATGAACAAATAAGCTATTGCCATTGCCGTGAATATCAATATCTCTTGTGTCTTCTCTAAGTTATAAAGGAAAAGATGAGAAGGGAAAAAGATGAAAGATGCCATTGGGAATATCCAATGATTTATAAACTATATCAGCTAAGCTGATTCAGCTTCGGTATCGAATGCGATTTTCAATACCCGAACCGACACAAAAATGACCTCGTACAAGAAAACTGATAATAAATGATATGAGCGAAAATTGTTTCTTTCATTTCATGAGAAGAGTGATTACGACAGTGGGAATGAAGATGGAAATGTTGGGAATGATAATAAAAGGGTTATAAACATACGAGACAGGGGCATTTGCTGCCGCAGAAAGTAGTGCAAAATTCCGGTAAAACGCACCAAATTCTTGTTGACCAATCTTGTTTGTTGCTGCTATAATATAAACATGGTAAAAATTTTCACTCAAAAATGCATTGCGAAATTTTTCAAGAGTTAATTTCATAATCAAAACATTTTGCTTTAGCTGCGTTGTAGACGTATTACTTTGTGAGAATCATTCTGCCATTCTACCTTGGACAAAAATTAGAGATTACACAATGATACCCACAAGTATTTCAAAACAGTATTCCAAATCAAGGCAGCTCTGGTGCGTTATCCTGCTTTTAATTGCTAAATTTGTCGAGTTAATGTCACAGTTTCCACGTATAGCAGACTAAAGCTACCTAAAACCATCTATACAGAAACATAGTTGTAAACATTAAAATTCAGCATCCGCCAGAAAAAAAAGTGTTTCTTCCATCATCTAATTATGAGCTTATGTGATGGTGAAAGATTCAAAACAAGCATTCTGAGAATTCAACAGCTCCCAGTGTTTCAAAAGTGCGTTATTCATGTTTTAGCAATTATTTTCTAATTATGTTCATTCCCAAACGTCTGCTACATGTGTTGGTTAAAGAGGTACTTTAATTTCTCAAAAATACTACCATCATCTCGACGATGTATAAATGTTGGCAAAAGTCTGATAAATATTGTGGAGTACCACAGCATCAGAGTGTAAGAAGTCTACACTCATTCCAAGCACGAGCACAAACATACACACACAGACACAAACAAAATTATCATACGACAGTTTTTTTTGCTTCTCTCCAGCACATCTTAAGTACCATTATGACACGGAGAATAAATTTTGATGATATGACTAGGTCGCACATCTTCATACTAGATATTGTTCGCTTTCTTTCTCATTTTGTAGACATTCTGAGAATTTACGAGCGGAAATGCTAATGCATTCTAATACAAGCTTATTTGTGGCACCAAAACATGCTTCCCGTTAAATATAGCAAATTCTGGAAAGCTGCCTCAGTGAATTCCTCTAGGTTATTATGATGCTGGCATTTTACATTAAGAAGGATAAATTAAATCCTAGTTATCTCCCATATGTGCGTCAATCCAAAGAACTACTTTTTTTGTTTTCTTTCTACTCATCATTATGTTTTATGGCAGGGTCTTTCTCTTGTATAAAAATGGAAATCTGACAATGTTATTCCCAGTATCTCCACAACACATAAAGCTATACAATGGTTAAATAATATGTCTAAAAACGTATTGTCAAAGCCATCGCATTTTATTTCCGTCTTAAGATAGTGTTTGCAGAATAAATGGATCGGAAAAAGGGCTGAAGGAAATGGCAAAACCTGCATCGATTTTGGTTTACATGCTTCATATTTATGAAGAAACTGGTTGTAGAAACAAGCATTTTTTTTGGCAAAGGAATTCATTTTTTCGCAAAGCTGCTTTCCCATTTGAGTTAAACGTGACATTCAGAATGAACCATGTAAAACATTATAAGTAAGCCTCATTCTATTTCTCGTCTTACTCATTTCCACAAACTTCGTCTTCAATAAAATGGAAGAAGTGAAAATGATTTATGGAATGCAAGGCATATACCTAAGTAGATTGTTATCTTGCAAGAATGGTATAAGTCCTGAGGAAAATTACAACGTTTGATGGAATGCTGTGTAAATCATCCTTATCAAACTGTGATCTTGATCATGCTTTCTTTGTGACAATTTCATTCTGCTTGTGACAGCTCTTTGTGAAATTACATGCATCTGGCTGATAAGTACACCTATTCCATTTGTACACGTCATGTTCATGTTTATTCACAGATAGCACATTAGAATGAAGTGATGGATACTTGAGCATGCTGGAATTCATAAATTATATGGTGCTATATACAGTGTGTGAGGAGACTTGGAATATTAAGCATGAATAATGTAAACTTTTGTAGGTTTGTAGTGATAAGCTGTATACATTTTAAAAATGATAGTTAAACGGATGGCTAGGTAAACTTTGTTACGGTTGTGATGTAGTTATTTCACAACCTCTTGTTTTATTCACGCATCACAAAACGAAACGAGGTAGTTTGGCGTGTTAACTGTGTAGATTTTTTGTACCTTGGCAACAATAATGTAACCGTTTTGAATGGCACACACACAGTTTTCACCCTCTTACTCAGTTTGAATTCACAATATTGACACGAAGCTGGAGAACAATTTTAATGAGAAAACCAGTTCCGTGATATGCATGTTCCAGCAAGCAGTTCCAGGAAAAGCATTCATGTGAAAAATGAGATCAAAACAAAAAATGTGAATTTTTCCGTTTAAGAGATGCATTACTTTCATGACATATTGCGCAGAAGGCGCTTGCCTTCAATGCTACGTTAGTTTCCAGGAATGAAGGCTAAAGTTTAGCTACAGAAGAATAAGAGCGTATCTTTTTTATTTGGAATGATGATGCCTGAAATCGAAAGCGATAAAATGCTTTAAAAGGATTTCCAGTGTTAACGATGGGTAATCGTCAGTGGTGAGAGACAGACATTGCCGCAAGAATAGAGCCAATTATTGAAACTGTTTGCTATTTTCGGCACTAAAGAAGGTCCTTTTTGTTGGTGATGTTTATCCATGAGCTGAGTTTTAACGTGTAACAAATACGGGATAAAGGAAAATAGCAATACAGTTGATAATGGCGTTTTATATGGAGCATTATTTTCACGATTCATATTTACTGAACCGTAAAAGTTAGCGGAAATGGTGGCAAAAGGTTGTTAATAAAATCAAAGTAAACGATTATTTATGTCGATAGATAGGCTTTAGGTCCTATTTTAAAATTAGCTTATTATCCTTCAGTCAGATTGCTACAAGAGCTATTACAATTTTATCTGACAAATAAAACAAAAAACATCATTTTTGACGTGCATGCACGTTCGTATTTTTTGGAATCAAATCCAAAAATAAATTTGATTGAAGAGTAGTAGTCTTGTCATGTGACAAAATGTACTGAAACGTATCAAAAGGTGGGGAATTTAATAGTACAAACAACTTTAATGGCACGAGCAAAAGGAAAAGTTACACATTTCAATCCTTTAAAAGTGGGCTTCAATAAGGTACTCTGCCACCACACATCTACAAAACGACTACTCGATCACCTACACTTCAAACTTGACAAAGGTAAACAGGCAATAAAAAAAGTGAAGTAGTGTAAGAGGGGATTTATTTTGTGAAAAAAAATCGTGCATGAGGATACAAAAGAAGACACAGACAAGTGTACTCGAGCTTGCATGACTTTCTCTCTTCTATTTTATGGTTCGTGCCCAAAAGCTGGAGAAAATGCAATAACATAAAAAAATGTAAGTAATGTAATAAAAGGGGAAGGGCGAGAGAGCATAATAAAATATTTGAACGTGTGAGTTGTTTAGAGAGATCGTTTGACGTGACGGACGTGATGTGCAGCTTATATACGATTTGGCAAGTTGACATGACATGGATGTCTACAAGTTAGCACTTTATATGCCTTTGTACTTTTGTACATGATGACAGGAGAAAAGACAAGTTGATAAATGTTATACAATACACTACAGTTTCAATAAATACACCTTTCATTTCTGTGTACGACTGGTGAAAGTGGTAGACGTGTGTAGCAGTAGTAGTTTGTGAGTGGAACAACGAACAGAACTATGCACAAAATAATATAAACACAAGACTGCTTTTAGTGCAACGTTAAATTGAAAATTTCGGAACTGCAAAATTCTTTTACGATCTACAATCTGGATTCTTCATACAGTAAAATCTTTACTTAGGTATATGCAGATTCGAAATGGCTCTAAGCATAAAAACGAGCTTACATAGAGCCACAGAAAACTTATATAGCAGCAGCATAATAACCTTGACATTTAAAAAATTAAGGTTATGCATGTCAAATAATATGGCAATCATGACTTCTGTATGACTTTTTGTCAGACCTCAATAATAGGGCAAAAGTTGATTGAATAATGAAGCTCAAAATGTAGCAACTCTACGTTAAACAATGTTATATTGAACACACTGTAATGGACTAAGCAATGTTTTCACGCAACCATAAAAGGGGACAGTTTTGAAAAGATCCTCTAATATCATTGTCATAACATTTTGTGTGAATACCTAAAAATGTCAGTATTTTTTGGACAACAGGCAATGCTTACAATATGGGCTCTATGATTTTTTATTAAGTATGATGTGCTGCAGAAAGGTACTAGCCAAGTCTTACTTTAAATCAACTAGTGCATGATATGCACTAAGAGTATTCTCATCATTAATTGTTTTTTACATTCTCATCACTGAATTATTTTTTTTAAATCTATGTAATCCGTATCATATCAAGTCAAGTCAACCAGATTGTTAAAATATGGGGATTTGAAGTTCGAAATGCTTATTAATCAATAGAATGAATGGTTACCTCGACAAGGGTACAGTAATATGTATGTAACATGAAGTAATAATATTACGCAAGCATTTTTAGTTTTGTACATTACTTCTCGTTTCCGATGACACAAAACAGTTGCTTTCTATCTTGTTTCAGCTCTTGATTAATTTACACAAAGCACATTTTGTTTTTCCAGGGACGCTCCTTTGAAATTCTTTGTGTCTTTTGATAAAATTTGGTCACTAGGTTGAATAACCCATTAGTGGGAACGTGGAAATAGTTGTGTTGAAAATAGAGGTACTACTACACACTACACATTGTGTCAACAGAACTTATAATTGTAATCTGAAAGTGACACTGTGACAAAGTTACGTAATATGCAAATAGAAAATTGTAGTCAAAAGAATACATTAGGGAAAAACATATTTACAAAGTTCTATCAAAGAAGATGCAATAAGTAAGGTAAACATTTACTTCTTTGTTGAGAGGCAGTGGTGATGTAGGCGCTTGGGAAAGAATATCAAAATGCGCTTCTGTAAGTTTGGCGATCTGCTTAAGACATTATTGTTAGCATGTTTCAAAGTTTTCTTGTTGGTTCCATCCCAAGCAAGAAAGATGCAACACAACTTACTGTAGGCTGTTGGCACTACAAAGTTAGCAATGCATTTTTAAAAGCGATTGCGCATTATGCAAACTAGTCTAGTTTCCAGCAAGTATTGCACATTTACTGGTAACATTTTTGTATGAAGCAAATGATTTGCAACATTTAAGAAAGAAAATGTCAGTTCACCGAATGCTGTTTAAAGCAACCAGTTCTTTTCTTGCAATTATTTCTGACTGTCTTCTATAGATATCCTTGTCACAAAATGTCTAGCATTCCGAATTGAATAAATCTACTTGCTTTTGTTTTTATTTTTATTATCATTGGTGTAATATGCCATGTTTAAAAAATCTTAATTGCTTCATAACAGAGCATTCAAAGCATGATAAATTTCATGCAATGACTCCTAACTAAAAGATGCTAAAAGTAAGCTGGATCGATGGGAAAATGTGGAAAATAACGAGTGTAATGTTTCAAAATCTTCATTTAAAATAATGCTGAAGTAATCGAAACTGTTGATGCCAACGATATAAACACACTTTACGGCTTATATAAACTGGAGCTGTGCAAAACATTCTTGATTGAAAGACAGTTGTGACTTCATGTGACACAGTTTGTTACGGTTACAGAGTTACAACCATTACTCTTGTATCAATTCATATATTCTTCCACAATAACTACGACTCTATAAATGACATACCTATAAGCGGGATGATATAAGTAGTGTCAATATTTACAATAAGTGGCGTCAAACAGCGTTTTTAGATAAATGTGCACAATGCAATACCCAAAGTTTAGTTTAGTTTAGTTTTTGAAGTCGGTACGCCAATACATTGGCAAGTATACTATTTTGCTAGGATGAATAAATAGGGAACTGCAATAAGTGAAGCACCACCAAAAAGATATGGAAACCGACTTAACCTAAAGAAAAATTCCGCTATTTCTGAAAAATAAATTTAAAAATGCATACCCATTTGAAGAGGAAGAATAAGCTGCAAAAATTGGTGGTGGCTCGTCCTACCATTTTATATATATAGCGGTTTTTATGCAAGAGATTTCTTAGAGTAACTCCGATTCGCCTCAGAAGACAATAAGACAAGACATGATGATTCTAAACGCAAGCTCTGCTACGAAGACAAAAATCGATTAAAAATTTTTGTTCTCCTTTTCTCAGCTTTTCTCTAAACTTCTATATTTTTATTCAATTTCTTTTACTGCAGATTTATTTGCTGTTCTGCTCTTCTTTTCCGTATGAACCGTTTTATTTGAAAAAGGTTGAAACATTTCATTGGTGTGCCAGTGTAGAAAGCTGGAGGACTCCTTTTGTTTGCTAAGTTCAAAGAAAAAGACTAAAGAGAAAGTTACTGAAATCTTTTCTTTTCTGCATTTTTATCGATATGTCGTTCCACTTTTTTCCATTTAGAATTTTTCTGCATTTTATTGAATAAAAGAAAGACATTAAATTGAAAGAAAAAGTTCTCGATTAATACTAAATCAATGGTTGCTAAAATCCTTTGAAATAAAACAGTAATGACGAATAATGAAAGTAAGCACTCAAGAGAGTAATTTGTGCGTGCTAAAATATAAAAAGCCTACCCACTGCAAAGAAGTGTCTTTCGTGGTCGAAAGTAGACAAAATAATGTAATATGAAGTCACGTAAGGGTCGCGGCATTATATCTACGAGATGGGGAAAAGGAAAAGCTCTTTCAAATAGATGCTCTAATATATTTTTAAACTACATCCATTGCGGAAGATTTAGATTCATTCTACATTATAACATTCAAACATTGGAAGGCAAACTATTGGCATTCGAATTCAATAAGGCTACTGTAATCGGTCACCTTTAGTTCAAAAATGTAATTATCAAAATCACAAAACGTTTTTGTCTTTACAAAGTACAGCAAAACAGAAAGTTTCCAAGGAACGAAAAAAAACTGATGGTAAATCAATCAATATTTTCTACCTAAACACCAACATTATTTGATTTCATAGAACTCTTGTAGTTAGGCTTACCAGTAAATATTTACAGTACGCATTAGGTATGAAATTTCAGTGACTATCATCGTTGTTTGCCTGCTATATTGACAGTATGCTACTATGGGACTCGTACAATGTACAACGGTAAACAAAAAACCAAGCTGCGAGCACCTTTATACTTTTATAGAATGAATACACTACGTTAGTATAATCATTTTATATTCAGCAATGATGTTATGTTTATGTGAATGTGTAAATATGTTGGTACATCTCGCTCGACTGCTATTTTCCGTAAGCACTATTTTCCGTCATTCAATAAATAAATACCGTATCGGTTGAACTGCTTCCATGCTCAAATATTGGTAGAGTAGTACGAAAGACTTAAGCTCTCAAAATGGAGTGCTTACACGGACCGTTTTAATTTCGTTTCAATTCATAGGAATTGTAATACGATTCACCGGCAACACAATATAGAGCAAATTACAAAGTATACAATGAACCTGCAATGAAACCTTATCTCACGACGATCAGTTCAGTTTTCAATTGTTTATAAGTCTATTATCCTTACACAAAGTAAGTATTTGTTGACTAGTGAAATCCTAATTTTTCAAAATTAATGAATGCTTATAACCTTTCTAGCTCAACAGCTTGTAATATCACAAAAAACCTGTGTGATGACTTTTGAAGAAAATTAATACTTTCCGCATGGAAATCAAAACCCAAAGGATTTACTAAATATGTATGAAAACAGTGAGCATTCTGGTTAAACTACATACATTTAGCTCAGAATCAGAATGAAATGTTAATAGACATCACAGGTATGAACATGAAGTAAAGCAGAGATAAAGCAGAATAGCCCCTTTGCACAATAAGATTAATGTTGTGCTGCCGGAGAAAGATTCATTTACATTAGACATGAAGTGCGGGAGTGCGGCTGAAGAAATATATGATAATCACAAGATTGAGCGTCAATTGAAGATGAGAATATTGGCACTCAATGAAGTAATTTCCGGGAATTAAGTCAATTATATGATGGGTGTACGGTTGCCATCGTGCGACCAACACACCACAATCTTACGGAGAATTTTGATTCTGTAAGGATTGTTTTGCGACTCACGACACTCCCATATCGGATAAAATTTATTTCCACGAAATATATAAACTCCAAATGGCATGCAGTAGTTTTATTCGCAGCAACAGTACTCTATTAATTAGTTACAGCCCCACAAATAATGGAAAAACTTGTGAATTTTTGCGAAATTAAACAACACAACTTTAAATGAAGATTAAGGAATGTGCGAAAAACCTACGTAAAACCTAGTACTTCAAAACGTTAATACAAAAACTTTCATTCCTTCTGATTCTTCAAAGTGTGTACTTCAAAAACTAAGGGATTCACAGAGTCCAATCCAGAATATAAAAAATGGAAAACGCACCAACTAAACTTTAAACAGCCGCACAAACTCGTTGACCCAATGTATTTATATCTTTAATTGTAAACAAACTTATGAAAACGTAAGTATGCGCCAGCATGCCAAGGATATTTCTGCTGGCTGTCTTGGTAAAAGCATATTTTGTGAATTCACAACAGTATCATAAAATATTACTCTCTCGGGAGACCGCACACATAGTGTAGAAGTATCAGTAATGTTTTTCATGGTGTTTGCAAGTCTTTAAAAAATAAAAATGCATTATTTAAAACACCACGCAGTACAATTTTACTTTAAAAGTAATGCAAAGTTGGGATGATGCTAGTTATTTTTTCCGTCTTCAGTCCCCCACTATGCATTTTTAAGAAGAGAAAATTGGAATTCATGAGAAGTTCCAGCATCTTTTGCTCCTGTTTATCATTTCCGTGTCGGTCTGTTGGTGATTGTGCGTGAATAGAATTAATGCATGGGAAAGTGGTAGATCTGCTTTCACTAGGAGAAGAAAGTAAAATAGGGGTGTGATATCACCATATTATATTTGTTCAAGAGAGTTGTTGCATACATAGCGTGACCACAATATTAACTTCATGCGGGCAGGTCTAATGGCTATACTTGGTGTAAAAAATAACCAAAATGAAGGAAAAAATGGGTCCATTGTGGCTAATACAATTTTATACGCAGTAAGGTGTGAACTAAAGTGTCGCCAGCAACTTTTCTTTCCTTATTTTATACATACCTATGTGAAATATGCAAATGTATAGAGATTTTAAAAACATTTCACCTTTCACTGTTAATGTACCTTGTGTAATAATAATGTAACCATGAACTGTCAAAAACTATGTCTAATATTAATTCCGTAATTCAGCTGCAATGTTCAGCCAGTAAACTGAAGAAAAACTTACATTCTGTTCCCGTTCCGTTTTGGTCATTGCTATGATTCACGTCTTATCAATTTTCAATATAATGATAAGGTAGTAATAAGTTCAAAGAGAGAAAGCATGTGAGTTTAAAATTATTTAATGACCCCAACATTGACAGATACATTATGTTGAAGTTAAAATTTGACTTGGCCGATTACAACACCTAACCAGTCTATCGCTTTCAATGCATTATACAAATATTTCAAACGGCATCATTATATGACCTGAATAAAATTTTCCCTTGGGTCGCATACATCGAACCTTCAAATCTTTTTTTTCAACGCGTACTTAAAGTATTTCGAAATGACGAAATAGGGAATAGAAGTGAGTGCTGACAAATTTGCTTAATCCATTTTGTTTAATGCTTCGTTTTTGATATTCTATACGTAAGATAAAGTTTGAAAAAAATACATCATGAACATTTTAATTCAACCTGTACGATAAGTATTGGTGGGGCAAGTAGCAACGGGTATCTCTAAAGTACTCATACACTTCACATGTCACATGCCCTTACCTTTTGATGTTTCAAGGGTCATCGTCATGATACTATATCAAAAATGTTGTCCTAAAATTTATGGAATACGTAAGTGTGAAACACATAAATTATCTTCAATGTTTATTCACATATGTACATTGATAATATCAGCTTACCCGTAATCGAGAAAGTGGATCAAGTATGTTGACAAGAGGATTTTTGTTACACAACAGAGCTGTGGTTCCACCTGCTTTAGATGAAAGAAAAAAGCATTGCCACTATATACACTGCAGAGATTTTCATTAAAAACAATCTATGCTTCTCAGCAGTGGTATGTAAAATCAATCGATGGTAAGCTTTATCTTCTCTTTCTCTTTGATGTATCTTGTGACGATGAAATGACAAGGCTGTTGACCCCGTTTAACTATAAATCCGTGTATAGGTATGTACTTATTTGAAGAGGGAGATTGACATCAGAAAAAAGTATATTGGTTTTCCAAAAATTCTACTACAGAATAGCGAACAATTTCTCACAGCAGGCACGTCAGTTTGTCAAGTGATAAAAAAGATCGTTTTAGTTCTCAGTAGTATGTAACCGTAACCTATATAATTTTATGCGATACTAGTCAAACAACAAGCTTGGTACAAATGATACAATGCGGTGAGCAAAATATTAGAAGAGAACACACTTGGAAAAAATCGAACAAATGTTATTGGCAAAACATGTGTCATACTGTAGACTTCATATCCAAGCATAGAAATTACTTGGCCAGGCAATATGAATGCATATCAAGTTTGAATTGTTGGCAACATTACTGTAAACGGGCTAAGTGAGCTCTGTTTTAAAAATCAGCCTTTCTGCTTGAAAGTTCTAGTGCATAAAGCTGTGCTGTTTTGTTTACTCTAGCAGAATCAGACAGACTTGCAACCTATTTTTGCTAATTCTAGAGTTTTCACTATCTTCATAATATTTTGTAAGTGTAATATTGTATGCATACACAAAAATGCAGAAAGACTTGCGTATTTACATGTACCCATCTTTTGCACCCATCATCCTAGACAAGGTTGCTTGCAAATTTATGCTGTTCAATTTATTGTTTCTTCTGTTTTAAACCGAAAACTATTTAATTTTTTTAGATTAGGGTTACTATATCTACGAAATTTCAATATGTTTAAGTAGGCACACTTCATGTATCCGTGGTAATTTTGTAGTGAGTTGCTCCTCGTTAGTGTTATATCTGTGGTTCAGATGTAAAGTAGCTTCGCAATAGCCTCAACGCAACTTTTGTGATCATGGAAACTTGGAAACTAGAGGACTGGTTGTTTAATAAAATTCTTTGCTCAGTTAGCTAATTAAACAAAATACCAGCAGAGATTTCAAAATAGTCACTGCTATTTTAAACTTTTGAATTTAGTTTTAATTTCTTTCTCCTCTAAAACTACTTTATCAAAACGGATTGCAAATCTGTTTCCCAAGGAATACGTTCACATGACATACAGCACACTCTTCTATTATTACGGATACTATTCATCCCATCGTCTAGCCTCTCTAGATAAAAGCTAACTAAACGAGAACATAGAATCACAGACATTCATATGACGGTTCTTGTCTTCGCATATACTGATTTACTAGCTTTTAATACAAGGTAGCCTTAAATGCAAAAAATAATACGCATCATAAATAACATTGCATTTTTGATTCTGTCTCATTCGACATATTTTCATTTTCCTTCAGTAATAACTTTGTCATTTGAAAGTTTTATCATTCGTTATCTTCATAAATACAGTGTTACCAATACTGGCATTACAAAACAAAAATTGAACCGTCATTTTCAATGATGACAGCTTCGTATTATCAGATCAAACCGAAAATGGCCCTAAACGCTATACCACACAGAATTAGAAACTACTTCAGAGAATCATACTATAAGCATCATCCAAATCTCACGTTGAAAGCTCCTAAGACCACGAAAACAAAACCTTCTCCTGCAAAAAGTTTTATCTCTATCATTATTGCGCTTCTTCCAGTAGAGAATATCACGCTTTCCAAAAGAAACTTTCTTCACGCTTTTATTTTCTTCCAATGTATTTTTCGGGTACTCTCCATCATCATCACTATAAGATGAGAATGGCATCGTGATTGTGTGTGTGTATGTATTTCTCTTGAGGATTAGCAGAAGAAACATGAAGGCCAACAGACGGAGAAATGAGATAATAGTAGGAGTAGTAGTGGCGCTACTGCTATGGCATCTAGATGGAACAAGCTGACTTTTAGAAGAAAACAAAAAGAGCCAAAAGAAGCTCTAGAAAAACTTGTCTAATTCTCTATTTCATTTTCTGTATTGACAAGAATGTTTTACTCCAAGTTGAAGAAGAATAGCAAAAAGATACACACACACACACAAGAGGGGGATTATTAGGGAACAGAGAAGAGCAATTTATGGAGCAACTCATGCAGAAGAATGAATGGGTAGTTTTTTTTCTCCGGTAGTATTGGTGGTGGTGATGGCACAGACAATTTCCGTTTCTGTGGCTAAAAGAAGAAGATAATTCTCGGATAAAGAAACTATAACCTTGCTGAACAGCCCAGGGAGGAAAACGTGATGAACTCATTTTATACTTGCCTTGTAACTACATACCAAAAAAAGGCTACAATCCAGAAAATGGTGGAATTGATGGGTAAAACAGGTGCTGACAACGCAACTATGTAATCATCGTTCTTGCTGCGTTTATACGATTATTTTGGTTAGGTGGATGAAAAGGACAGTTCTTTCACCAAGGTAAAAGGGTAATCGTGTTGTAGTAGTAGCAGCTTGATGTACCCAGAGGAATAAAAAAATAATAATTCTATAATGGTAGGCATGACTACGAAGTGCAGAGATGTCGTGTACTAGTCTGTGGAAAATAATCGTTTCAAATAAATTGTTTACTGCAGGATGCCATTGTAGAATAATAAGTGAATAGGAAGTGGCTTGGCTCGTTTCAATTAAAGCAATAGATGCTAATTAGATCTTCAGTGCAACTTTCGGCAAAACTATTTGAGCTTGAGGGACAGCATTTTATGCATAAGTAGTAGGAAAACCAAAGATAGCTGAAAAACTGTGTGTTAACTTGAAGTCGTTAAGAAATATACAACATCATACAACAATTTCATGTACCCAGGTTCGTAGTAGTCGGGTTCATCAATTATTGATGGTGGCGATGATCTGGTATTGGTATATACTTTATATAATATATGGATGGAATAATGAATGATGCATTAACATTGCATTGGTGGGGGACTTCAGTAACCAGGTTATGTGATGCCAGGTCAAGTTGAAAGAAAGTACAGTACAGAGTAGCTTTTAAAAGAATGAATAATTTCTTTCAAATCAAAATAATCTTCAATTGAAAGGTTGAAAATATTTACGAACGACACATTTACAATAAGAGTTTCGCATCGTAGGCTCACCGTTGACCGTTTTTACGCTGTTGTATATCAAAGAGCATACTCCTATCAATCATTTTGTCATGTTAAATTTTAAATTTCCAGCTATACTACGAGCTTTATTATTTCATTTAGTCTGTTATATGGATAGATTTTTAGTATTGATACACTTGACTTCTTGAGTACTTAGTTCAGTAAGTCGCTGGCAAGAAATATAATGCAGTTTATCCTCTTTGCTTAACTATTTCCTCATCCAGAAATTTAGTATTCTCATTAAAGCAATATTTAAAAATATCTATTTTTACAAATGTACGAAATTGTTGAAGTAGTTCCAATTAGTTGTTGTAAATATGTATAAATTTACTTATTGTTTGTTTATGCACGCTATTTAACTTGATAAAGAGTACACGTAAAAAGCTTCAATTGGGAAGTTACTATTTAATGAGTGTAATATGAAGCTCATATTATAAACCTTTGGAAGTGGAAATGTCAAAGCTGAGAAGTAATGTAGATTGACAAGGACTACTGTTGAAAACCTGAAAACTTTTTTTCAACAATGAATGATTTACGTTTCTCAAACAAATTGTGCACTATTATAAGTAGCATAAAACTGCGTGGTACGATGGAAGCAGCTGCAGTGAGCTTTCAGTTTCTCCAATCATGTAGTAATTTACACGTGTTTACTTACATTCTACCCCTACCCCCATATTACTTTTACACAACAGATGCTGTCATCATCACGAGATATGGTTTGCACTTTTTCTGTGCATCAGGAAACATAAATTTTAAAACCTGAACAGCAGCGTTGACAAGTGAAAGCAAGTTTTTATTATTTATTGCGTGCCTTCTTGGGATTTAATTTATTGCCTGAAACTTTACAGCTTTCTTAACAAATTATTATAACAGCCGGTTTGTCTGTTAGAGTAATGCGTACACGCTTGCATGCTTCATTAATACTTTTTATTTTTGCTTTAGTAAAATGTTATTAAACATGAAATACTTCATGCAATCATGCACATGAATAGAGGGAAAGTCACGTGATCATTTAGCTTCCATTTCTAACCACTTTTCAATTTACCATTTAAATATCATGCATGTGCTGGGAATATTTTTAAAGGTATAAATTAGAGTTCCATCTCTATTACGCTAAATGAAAATACAGATTGCTTAGCAATTTTCATGCTTTTTCATTATCTAAACATGTCACTTAAATGATGACAACACTAAAACACAATTATGATGGATATGTTATCGAGTTCAACTTGCATGAAAGCATCATTCGTCTAGGTGGCACAATTGCCTCCACATCCAATCATTCGTACCGCACCAATTCCAACTTTTAATCTTATATGGTCATGAAGATACTTTCAGATTCAGCTTCTAGTAAACTACAACATTTGTTTGGTTGTTAGAGGCTAAACTTTAGGCTATAAAGGAAGCAGAAAATTAGCTACATTTCCTTTCATAAGCAAATTTCAAAATCCATTTTCTTTCATAACAAATTGAGATGACACTTTGCATTTGGAAAAAAATCACTTTCAACTGAACAGTTCCCATATTAGTGTTTTTTCGTGCATAAATATTGTGTATATTTATAGAAAAACTAATTTAAAATATTTTCTATACTGGCCTTAGAAATATCTGCCACAAAACCATTTATTCCACGTTTTATATCGCGTAAAACTTTTCTCATTTCGAAAACCGGTAACGAAATAATGGAATGGAGGAACATTTTTTATAAAAGTAGCTCATTCATATGCTATCTAAAATTTAGATACATAAATGATTTCTGTAATTTGCCCACAATCCAAAGCAGAACATATAGCGGAATGCCACTCATCTGATTACATTACTAAACAGACATAAGTATATATCTCCAGATATTATGTATTTTATACGACATATTTCCCTTCTCGTCACAGTAATGAAACATCTCCAACTGCCTACAGCTAACAATCTCACAACTAACACTTTTTTTCGCTACGCCAGGATGAAGTGGAAATGGGACAACATCAAAAGTCGATTAGGTCACTGTTTCCTCTCTTTCCTTCTCGTTATTGGCTTTCCATTTTCCTGTAGCAAAGGGAACTATTGGGAGGGTGAGAGTAGGCGAGCAAACGAGGAAAGAGGATTTTACTCTGTAAATCCCGTCGTATCATAAAAGCACCCTGCATACAATAGTGTACTTGTTGTTACTGTTATCGCACAACTGTGTAGATTTCCAAATCTGCCAGGAAAGAAAATGGGCT
>JAHZMZ010001322.1:0-27799 GCA_027743805.1 Lepidocyrtoides sp. E14 | reverse complement strand
ATGGTTCATTGTCTATATAGTTGAACTATCATGGTTCAATATGTCATACTTGATCCGTCATGTCTCTTCTTCAATTTTTATACAAAAAAAATTCATTTAACAGCGAGCATCATTTCACTGACTTGTCAGGCACTGGTTATTCTATGGCTGCATCAGCATTTTATTTTGCCAATAATAATGCTGCAACGCAACGTTCCATGAATAAAAATAATAATGCATAACATATTACTCGTAAAGCGTCTGGCTGCACATTTGATTGCTGTTAAAATACAACGCAGCAATTTGCAATTATTAAAGAATCTGGAGAATGCATGTCGTGTCATCTATTAATGCAGCAACTTTTCGCATACCTGCATAAACTGAATTTAGCATACAAGAACATAGTTGGAGGAACTAATTGATTGAACGTCATGCAATAATGTAACGGTAGATTTTTAGATTGCATTGAAAATAAGAAAAGGAAAAAATTAAATCTCCTATTTTCAAATTTTATTTACCATTTACGGCAAAAATGACACTACTTTTCTCACAAGAAAACATTTTTTTTTCTACCCGACACTTTGACTTGAACTGTGGATTTCATTCCCCAGCAGCGGCTCATTTTTGTCTCTTCTCTCTACTATCTTCTTTTCACTTTCCGACAATTTTAGCCACCGAATGAATGAGTCCGTAATCCAGAATCCGTAACCGTACCACATACCAAAAGCCAAACACTCCATTAAGTTCACCCACCAAAAGTTACTCGCCGTGTTTCCACCTTGATTGGAGACGAAGCACTTATTGCTTTGTGTGGTTCCTGCGTAAATACCAGTTACGAATCTAGACAGGAAGGAAAGCAATGGAAGGAAAACAAGACGATTGTGCCAAACACAGAAGCTTATTTGAACCTTATCGTCATTGCGGAAATGCGCCCCATAGAATAACAGCGCGGCTGCCATTACACCGCAAGAACTTCCGAGGAATGTCGTGACTATGTCAGCCTTAAGGATAGCAGGACAAGCCATGCCATGAAAAAGTTGAAAATACTCCAAATATCCTTTAGAAATACTAACTGCTTCAAAAACTATTAGAAGATGATAAAAGGTTAGTAGAAGGTCAATCACTGATACGATCAAGTTAAGTATGGCCCATAACATTGCACCCTGCTCCCTTGATAATCCACATGAGTAGCACGGATGACGGCGATATCGCTGCCGCTGTGTCTTTTTAGGAGTGCTGGGACTAATAATGTCAGGCGGGGATCCCTCAACAACTGCTTCTTCTCCAGGGGTTTCGGGAAAATTTTCAGGAGGGGTAACTGTTTCTAAAGGGTTGTCACCCTGTGCATGTACATGCGGGCTTCCAAAGTTGAAGGTAAGTTTTGGGGATGGCGGAGGTGGAGGTATGGGATTTTCTGAGGACACAACGAATAGGGACCGGGAAATACTCTGCGCTGCAGTACTCTCTTTATCTTTGCCGCTCATTGTTGCCCAAAATTAATCTTCTTATGCAATAAAATACGATACACATGGACAATAAATCAAGTTCGTGTTCTTACAAAATTAAAATCTTTATTTTCTGCAAAAATGGTCTCATAACTACATTATTATTATGACGCCTTCCTGGTGTGTTTACCTAACTTCAACATACAGTCTTTCATTCAATTCTTTCCTCAACTGCAGATACATTTGATGAGCAGTGAGTCGACTTAATGCAGCGTTTAAAGATTGTACCTGCACCCTCCAACAAAGAGATCTTTTGTTTTGCTTATCATCAATATACTCCTCCACAAAGTCCAAAGATTTCAGCATGAGTCCGTAAACGTCTAATAAAATGTGGAGAAATAATTCCCTTGAAAACTCTTGTTTCCCGTTACTTTTATCCGTCTCGTTATTATTCGGCGTGATATTTTTTACCCAAAATGAAATATGGAATTCGTGAGTGTGTGGATACAAACTTTTCTGGGCAAAGGTTCCATTGATAACACTATCGTTAGAAAGTACATGACGATAGCTGCAGTTATATTTGAGTTGAATCAACTTGTCTACATAAAGGATCATAGCGTCTTCTTGATTGGCAGTGTCAAATATTTTTCCAACAGTAATGGCATTCTCAGTGTCATTTCCAAACATCACTACTACAGTTTCTCCCAAGTTGTCAACAATTGTTTCCACTGTAGGTACTTTTTCTCCTGCTTTGCTGAGATAGTGGACAATTTTCTTTATGTCCTTTTGACAATGCAACACGTGATGATACGGTAACTGGTGATGATTAGGTTCTTGATCTTGACTAGTAGAAAAAATCACTTTTTCTTTTGAAACCGGACCAAAGTAAAAAATAAAGTCCGAAACTACTTTGTCGACCGTTTCATGTTGTTGCTGTCGAGTAAATTTGAAAATGTGTTTTAGTCTGTCAGTCTTTTCTGGATCAATATGGCATCTGTGTTGATACTTTAATGTCAGTGCATTTCCCGTGTAAAAACTGGTTCCAGTTTGGAGTCTGTAATAACTGCTCTGATAAGCTGGTATAAAATTATTTTGACCGCTACCGTCCCCCCTTGCAGCTTCTGGGCAAATTACGGAAAGTAAATACCAGTCGGTAAATTTGCAAACTGATGTGCAAACGAAATTTCCATGAGCTGCCATATCATTAATTTGCCAGCTATCTCCCCAACTTCGTGGCACACTTTCCACCTCTGCAATTCCACTTTGACCGGCACAGAGACTTACAACTGGAATCACATTTACGGAAAAGTCGGAACAATAATTAATTTCAGTCCTGTGTAAACTGTTCTTGTCATTCAAACAGTGGACAAGTTTATCACAGCTTGTGAAAAAGTCTCGTAACAAATCTCGATTCAGTCCAATTTTCATCTTTTTACTTTTTACATGTGGAAAATTAAAAATTATAAAAATTTTCGTCACTTGTGCATTTTTGAGCATTCGCAAAATATCCCCGTGTTCATGCAGTTTTGTAGCATCCACATCAAACAAAACAGAATGTCCAAAAGATTTTAAAGTTTTAACATTTTCTCTCAGCAAAGTGACACTAAAGCTGGTTCTTTCGGTTCCATCACTGCCACTACCATTACTATTAGAGTTTTCCAATAATTGCAAATCATTTTTCAGGTCGGGAATAAAGTCTGTGGCGGTTAGTTGACAGTTTAAGGACGGAAAAATTGGGGATGATGATAAGGCCCTGGAAAATGAAAAATTTCCCTCGCCAACAAACAAAAGTAATGATCCAGTAAAATCGTCTGCCATTATAATTGTTTAATTTTAAACCGTTCAATTACTTTCACTCTATTAAGCACTGAGACTATGCCCTACTGAAAGCAGCCAATAAACCCAGATGGTTTCGTGAGAACACTAGTAGTGTGATTTGTGAAAACGTGTTTGCTTGTTTACCAGCAACTTCTACATATAGCTTTGTTTTTGTTCATCTCCTGGAACTTGTGCATGTGCAATCATTATTTCTCGCAAGTCGCATCATAGCCTAACAAACTACATAACAAATTGCTGTTATTCTGAGTTCTTACTTCTTACCGACAGACACACATGCCAAAAGAAGATAGATAATATGCCATATTATATCTTATGCCATGTAATTACATGATTTTATAATCCAAGGAAATCATGATCGCTGAAGACCGTTTCTTCATCTGACAATCCTTATGAATCATATTATTGAAGATTATGTATCGTTTCCAAATTCATTACTTACAGCGGCCGTGGACTGTGGGTGGACAGATTATGTGACTAGTGACCACTACTATGGTATCTAATAGTAAGGTTTGTTCAAGACCAAATCAGATTTTAACATAGGTATAATATTTTTTAATTTAATTTACCTACCATAATATTTTATTGATACGTACTGAGAAACATTGTAAATTAATTTGTAAATTTCTTTTCATTCGGTATTACCCATCCTAGTTCCTTCCTTATTATGAGTGTACCTTTGCCGGTCCAACCTGTTAGAAATGCAAAAATAGCGAGTGGTCAATAACAAGGGACACAGAACTAATGAGAAAAATTAGCAGGGCTGATCATGGGCTTCATCCACGACGTTCACGACAAGCTGAAATCCTCGATAAGATAGAAATATGGCATCGTGGACAGGGTTATGATACGGGGGAAAGCCCAAACATATCTCTTTCTGAATCTTATCAACCGTCGAGCAGTGGGTATCCGGAATCTAGTCACAATCAACCTTATGATCCCTCAGAGGATAGAATTCATGCACAGAAATATGCCTCTGAATGGCAGGATCTCAAGTTCTATCAGATATTCCGTTATGCCAATTGGTTTGACTGGATTCTTATGACGATTGGCGTGTTTTTGGCAATCGCAGGAAGTATGGCAACACCTTGGCTGTACTACTGGAGCAGTCTCACTCTTCATGATGTTCTCATTTTTCAGTTTTGCAAGCCGTAAGTGCTAAATAATTGCAACGAGACTCGTTTTGAACAAAAGTACATTTAAGAATATCGCAAATATGAATAAAAGTTTTACCTAAATAATTATTATCCGCATAAATTACAACTGATTCACCATTTATTGATAATTTTTAGGACTACCAGTGTTGTAAATGGCATTACAGTTTGCGATATTAAAAACTTTTGTGACACTACTCTCTCCACTGTAGGATATCACTGTTTTTTAAAAATCTTGTTTGGATGGCTGGCCTACAATTTTTTCCAACTCTGCTACACAATTTGTTTTACCATTGCCGCAGATCGTCAAACCAAAGCGATGAGAGCTGCATATTTCGAAAGCCTTGTGCACAAAGACATGGCATGGTTTGATATGTATGCTGATAAGAACTTTGCTAAAGAAATAACTGAGCAAATAAGCGTCGTCCGTCTTGGGATTGGTGACACAATTCCAAGTTTCATCAACATGGTTTGTGTACTAGTCGCCATGATTGTCATTGTACTATACCTGAACTACAAAGCTGCACTTTGCTTCATTTGTTTCATACCTGTGAGCGAGATCTGTGTTTACACAGGTAATTGGGCGGAAAGGAAAAGGGGTCTGGTTACGGACAAATTGTATGAAAAGGCGAATTCAGTTGCAAAAGAGAGCTTGGTTAATATCAAAGTAATCAAAATGTATGAAGCTGAAAAGAAACAAGCGATGAAATTTCGTGAAATGTTGGAAAATAAGACAAAGGAGGACAAATTAAATAGTCGGAAAGAACTCATGTGGATGGCGATGGCAGCGATTAGTTCAGGCTTCATTTGGTTCCTATTAAATATTGCAACTGCTCTGACATTTTGGTATGGTGTAAATGATCACAAAGAAGACGCCAATGCGTTTTGTGAAGATCACAAGGAGTGGGGATTAACAAGCCTAAAATCATCTATCCATGTGTTGAAAACACTGGACTTTCATTTGCGTGATGGTCCTGGACAACTACTTTTTGTGCGTACACTGAACTTCGATAACTTTGTTTTTTGTTTATTATACAAGTTTTAATGCAAGAACCAAGAACAGTACAACGTAAAAAATCTATACCAAAAGGTTTACTTGACACTCATGTTCATCGCGTTGCATGCCGTGGAATTTCCAAAATTGCTTCAAATGATGCATGACGCGAAAATAAGTGCATCTGGAGTATTCTTCATAATAAATTGGTACTCTTTGTTTGAGCTGGAGCAATTATTTTATTGATTATTAAATCTACCGCGACTTCCTTGTAACTTGTAACATTTGCGTTGGCTGTTTGAAAGGAAGAGTAGAATCGACAATTTGTGTAATGAAGGGAAAACGCCGAAAAGGAATGCTGTTGGAAGACTGGATTTTAGTGATGTGACTTTTCGTTATCCCCGGAGACCAGACCTGACTGTGCTTAAAATTAGACAGTTGACCATTTTCGACGGCCAGTTTATAGGTTTGTTTTTTTGAATTCTACTTAATTTTGTCATTTTATGAAATCTTCATAACCCATGCACGATTTATACAGCAAAGGTTCAAACTTTTAATACTCATCAGCTTTTTTTGGTCCTCAAAACTCGGGGAAAAATACAATTCTGAAATTAATACCCCGGCTTTATGACTGTTGTTCAGGATTTGTAAGTTTTGAAATAAAAGTTTCTTTAAAAATAGTGAGCATGATCATTGCACAAAATTGTAGTATTAAATTATTATCGCAGATAACTTTGGATGCTGTGAATGTTCAAAATTATAATCTTCAGTGGCTCCGTCGGCAAGTATGCATTGTCTCCGAAGCCCCAGTGATATTCAGTGGAACCATTGCCGAAAATATTTTGTTTGGGAAACTGGACGCCAACGAGGGAGATGTTCATAAGGCATGCCAATTCGTAGGTGTTCATCAAAAGATTGAGACGCTGCCAAATGGTTACAACACAAAAATTAGCAGCAAAGAGTTTGGAGACTGTCTGACAAGAAATGAAAAACGGAAGGTGTGTCTGGCTCGTGCTTATCTTCATAGAAGTCGATTAATCCTTTTGGACAATCCGATGCAACCTGAGAATGACGAGCTAGAGGAGCTTCTCTTAGGGTTCGTTCGTCATTTTCGGAGTACTTCGACAGTGATCTTGACGTCTTCTCAAGTAACCGCCCTGAGTAAAAGAGCTGACTGCATTTACTACATGGAAAAAGGAGAAATTCTCGAATCTGGGAATCATATGCAGTTAATCCAGTCACGAGGCAAGTATTATAGTCAACTGGAAGGTACAGTAAACTGCAGTACTGAATCGAGAAATGAGTTTGAGTCGCAACTGAAGGCATACAAGTATTCTCAGTTGCTGCAGCAAAAGCGGAAAAGCAGTAGTGTTGGGGTTGGACATGGCGAATATATTTGGGAAGATATTGGCACTGGAAGTGTCGGCGGGGTCCCGAGACGCCATCTTTGGAATAGCTTTGTCAAAACTCTCTTAGGGTACAGTTTAAAAGGGACCGAAACATCAACAGGTGACTTAAATGTAGCTGATGCGCATGGGGACGTGGAAGAGGGTAAATCAGAAAATAGAATGTCAGGAACGCAACTTAAAAAGTCAAGCATTTTGAAACTAGGTAAAAGCAAACAGAGTGAAGCATCACCCGTAGAAATTTCCAATCTTGAAGCGACATACGAGACTTACGTGAGTGTACAAATATTGTATTGAATTAAGAAACTTCCGAATAGACATTTTAAAATATATGTGCTTGAATTTCCAATGCTAATCGAAAAAATAGAATCCCGACTTTGAAAAAAACAAAAAATCTGCTCAAGATAATAGAAACAGCTATATGCATAAAGGATTTGGAATGATGGGAGTCCAAAGATTGATTTTTGCTCGTCCAATGACTAATTATGCAAGTAGGTGAATGCGAAAGAAAACAAAACTTAATCTATTTATGTAAAAGATATTATATGTATTTATTTTACATTTTCAAATTGTATAATTTAAGCTCAGATACAAAAGCAACGGAAAGGTTTCTCCTCCACAAATAAAGGGAATTATCACTTGAATGTTCTACGTGCACAAAAAGTTTCATCGCCTGAACTAGGCACTGAAGAGGTAGCGGAAGTTGATGAAAGCTCTGACGAACGTCTTGGATCGCGCGTTCAATTCAGCTTGCATGACTCTTCCCGCAACATTCATGATCATTCTAAAGCGCCTCCACCTCCGAACCCGCCTAATCAAAGTCAAGAAATGGGAGAACATCCTAATGGTGCATTAAAGCAATCAAATCTAAAGAAAACCATCAAACGGAACTCAAAATCAAGGCCTGGTACGCTAAATAAACCGAAACCGCGTGGTTCAGTAATAAACCAAAACCTAAATAGGTCGAAAAGTCGCTCATCAGCAGGAAAAAATAAAGTTAAAAAATCACTTACTAAACTAGCTTCCAAGCGTTCACTAGTGAAAAACAAGCTCAGCGTACGACAAATGGTAGACGAACGGAAAAGTGTTCAAGATGCGCTGAACAGAATGACTCCTTCTGCTCCATTTCATCTTAATGAGCGTATTGAAATCGACAACGTAAGCATAGAAACGCAAGACTTGGATGCTTTCTTGGCCGAGTACGATGAAGGTGTGTACTCCACACTCAGCAGTGAAGTGAAGGGTTTCTGGCGCGATATTTTTTACGTGGTGTCACATCATTGGCGCTTTATCATCCCAGCCATTATTGCTTCGGTTGTCCTAGGAGTATCAATTCCTTGTCAGATATGGACCATTGGAATGCTTTTACAAGCATTTGGATGTTACGATTATAATGAAAATGACAGAGAAATAATAATTAACAGGCTGATTGTATACATTATAGTTATTGGGGCAGTAACCGCAGTAGCAGCGTTCATTCAAGAGTTTTCATTTGGATTGGCTGGAAAGAAAATGGCCCGTGGGCTGAGAGAGAAACTTTTTGCGCACATCCTCATCCAAGACCTGGTGTGGTTTGAGGAGAAAGCACATGACATTGGAATACTCACCTTTCAACTTGACGCAGATGCAATGGTTGTGCAACATGTTCTCTTGACAACGTATGGAATTGCAATGCAAGTGATTTTTAACTTGGCTACAAGTATGGTCTTGGTGGGGCTTGGAACTTTGAATGACTGTTATATTCTACCGCTGTGCTTTGCTCTTTTGATGCCTTTCCAAATCGCATTAGTTTACCTCAGTAGCAAAGGAGACTTGATTCAAGCGAGCCAACTTGAGCGCAGATTCAAAGGACTGTTTGTGCAAGAATTTTTAGGGAATCTACAAACCTGGTTTTCTCTAGGAGCTGAAACCTTTTTTATTTCGCAACACAAGAAACTTTTAGACAATGAATATCGCTTTATCCAAACTTACAGCAGTTGCGTAATATTTTTTCATAGTGTCGTTCAGACTGCTAGCTGGTTGTTATATGGAATTTTTATTTATTTTGCGCTGAAGAAGGAACATGTAAATACCATAATGCCAGCTACCAACAGTGCCAAGGATTCACTCGTACCCTTTATAGCACCAACACTGGTTGGTTTTATAATGATACACACAGAACTACTTATTTTTGCAGCGTACCGTGTCGGAGATCAATTGGCGGGTTTGACTGACGTGGAGCTAGGAAAGTCGGCCGCCCATAAAATCATGCGAATTTTAGTCAACCAGCCAGACACCGATAATTCCTCGAAAATGAATGTTGATTTAACGGATGAGCTCTTAGAGGAAGATTTTAATCAACCTCCTCCTGAAATTGGACTCACCAATATCACGTACTATTATCCCGGCACGGATCAATCGTCACGAGTAGGACACTTGCATGAAGTATCGATGACTATTCCTTCCGGCAGTTATGCTGCCATTGTAGGGCCACCAGGAAGTGGCAAAACCACGCTTTGCAATATTATGCTGCGAATGTACAATCCTACTGCAGGCATTCTCGACTTCAATGGCGACGATTCTTTTGATTTAAGTCCCAAGTTTACCCGTCGACACATGTCGCACGTGGAGTTTGACCCATGCATGTTTGATTGCTCCATTTTTGAAAACATACTATATGGAAAGAAAATTCTCCAAGATGACCAAAGAATTGATGTAGAAGAGGCAGCAAAACTGAGTAACTGTCATTTTGATATTTTGGACTTACCTCAAGACTACCAGACCTTGGTCCAATCACTGGAAAAAACTGAAGACAACTTTACTCTCAAGCAGCGAATCTCTTATGCACGCGCACTTTTGAAAAAACCAAAGATTTTACTTGTTGATGATGCCGCAACCTCCGTGAATGTTGAAGCAGATCACAAACTTCTCCAAGTGCTCGCAAATGTCAAAGAGCATCGAACATTGATTGTTTTCTCTCATAAAATTGAACCTATCCGTGATGCAAACGTTATTTTCGTATTGTGGGAAGGAGAAATTGTTGAATCTGGAACTGATTCTTTCCTCCTCACTAAAAAAGGCTACTATTATGAAATGTTCATGACACAAAAGGTATTGGCAGAGTCGATGAGAAGCAGTCCGCAGCAATTGAGCACGATAAGGTACAACATTAAAAAGCTAGCACGACCCAAAGTCAGTTTGACAGATAGTAAAATGCTACTGAAGGAATTGGCGTTGTCGCAAAAGAAGAATACAAAGTCCCCGTCGTCTGTAGCCTTTGTCAAATTCTTGAACGAAAAGGTTAGCAAACTGAAACAGGAAAAGCAGCAGTGGAGGACGGAGCTGGAAAAGGAACTTCCAGCGCTGGAAATGGAAAAAAAGCAAAGAGACTCTGAGAAAAAAAATGAAATGTAAATTAGTATCATTTAGTGGTGTTAGCAATAAATTACTGCATTTAGTATGGTTTTAAAAATAAAAATAGTGCTAGGTACCACACAAATCAATTTCTCAGTGTGCCCCTATTTTTGCAATGGTTTTTACTTTGTTCACAGCGGTTATTAATACGCGGTGCTAAAAGTCATCGCTTCACTCATCAAAAAATAAGAGTACGATTGCGATTGCATCCAAAAACAAACAAAAACAACATCTCTGTTTCAGACATTAGACAGTCGTCCGTTGAACTGCATTGTTTTGTGTTCCTTTTGTTCCCCTTCTTCCGGACTGGACCCTCTTTGTTTTTCACTTGCCCCTATATCTTGTTTACTGTGATAGTTTTTGAAGTTTCCATTTTTACTTTGTAGCAGTTATAGCAGTTAAAGTGTCATTTATCGTCATTTATTATTATGTATCTAGTGTAGTGTGTAGTCGCTTAAAGGAACCTTTGTAGTTTGAAGCAAGTTTGAAGCGTTTTGTTGAAGTTTGATCGCAGATTTTTAAGTGTGTCTCACATATGGGCGGCGTTGAATCCCATTTTCGTTCACCATTATTGTGACTTGTCGTCCCGTCATCTGATAGTGAACTTGAATCAACATCTTTATTTAACAGTATCAGTGCCGGTTTGACAGCTCAAGGAGAGAAGCGTTAGCGTCACTCACTATGAATAGTAGCATATTCAAAAGAAATGGAAATGAAACGCTGTCGTCGAGTACGTCCTCGGCTATGTCTTCACATCTTCCTGAGTTTCCATACGCCTCCACTCCAGCTGTGTCCATGTTAGTCAAAGAGGATTTGGATTTTAGTGAAATTATTGAAATGAAGTTACAAAGGGCAAACATGAAGTTACCTGTAGGATCTCTAGCAAATGCTGATTCTTCGAAAGAACGATTGAATCAGTCAATTTCCAAGCCACGTGGAGGAAAAAAGCGTCAGAATATTAATAATATTACAGTAAGAGATCGTTACAACTTCAATGCCACAGAGACATCGATCATTTCTCCAATAATTCCGGCAACGGAGACCAGAAATAATATGGTGCAACTGACCGAGCCCAGAGGATCACGCAAACTTTTTAACAGAGGAGAAGAGAAAAGTAATGAGGAAAGCGGACTTGATTCTGCAAGCTCGAAAACCGTCTTTCCGTATCCAAGCGTAGAGCTGAATTTAGCTGATCCCGGTGACATGCTGTGCCAATGTTTGAAAACACTAAATGCTTACAATATTATCGAAGGGGAGAAGCAACGGTTGTACGGGCAGAAAAAACGAAAGGAAAAGCCAGAAGAAAAAGTATCACCTTATGACTTTCAAACGGTATGTAAATACCTAAAATTATAAAGATTTAAGCATTATAATACCACAGAAAAGTGAACGGTAACAGCAATGGATTTTTAAAAAATTGTCGTACTTTGTAGGATACTTTTACTGCTGTGAACTGCGAAGCTGCCAACTATGCCCTTCATCTAATCTTCACCACTATAAATGCAAAAGAAACAGAACAAAGGTTTAGAGACTGTTGGCCTGTTTATGAGAAAAAACTTGAAGGCGTTTTTAGGAGAGTGGCATTGGACTGGGTGAAGCAAATTGTTGATGTATGCAATGCAATAAGAACTTGGTTTTTTCTTCTAACCTACACAGAAATGCGTTGAAAATGAAATTATATATTAAATATTAGGAAAATCCCTTGTTCTTCCGAGAATTGCGAACCGAAGCCATAGGAGGATTGTTGGTTAATCCCGGGGGTGATCGATTCATTTCGTTCCTGCGCCAATTATGCCGATTTGCATTGTATACACTGGCAAACAGAATGAAAGGTAGCTAATTGAAAACGTTTTATATTATGATATGTAATTTAGTAATAATGTCTCTATAAATCCAAATATTTCAATACCAGGTTTAGTGAAGAAACAAGTACTATTGCCACCAGCTCCTACTTCGGATCCTGAAGTTAGAAACCGTCAAATGCACTTGTTGTATCATAGGGCACGTAAACTTGGTGAGGCTCTTCCTGAGAGGTACAAAGCACTTATCCAACGTGATATGGCATTTTCACTCCGACTGCGGTAAGTTTTTGTCAATTTGTCGTTCACAATATTCTATTTGATGGCTTAAATATAAATTTCAATTTTGTTTTGCATTTAACAGCGTACTGGACGAAAATTTCCAACACAATAAGCGGGAAGGTGCAATAGAGGCTGCAACACTCATGAGTTATGTGAATAATTATCCAGAAATATTTGGTAATCCTACTGAGGATGAACTTCAAGCTCGAGAATCAGTTGTTTCGTCAATGAAATTGCATGTTGTAAAGGAACAAGAACACTTTAATGATATCCTCTATGAAAGTGAGTTTTTAGTTGAGTGAAAATTAAGGTGCCTATCATTATCATCACAAATGGTTTAGCCCATAATAATACGATGTTAATCATTGCTTGCATATCAACAGGGTTACTCATGCGTCTGAAAAAACAAGCTGAAGAAATTTACAAACCTGTGTCACTGTTGCATGACATGCTAGAAGATTATGGAAGCCTATGGCGCATTTTGGAAATGGATAAATCCACTCCTGCTGAAATAGACTGCACCAAACTTCCACCTCATCAGGTATGAAATGTTTGATGTTCAATATGAAAATCCTGGCAAATTATCCCTGTAATCCCTGTATTATAATTTATTGTAAATACTAATTTGTGCATTTTATTATTTATTTTTTAGTTATGTGACAGTTCGGAAACTCCCTCATTAAACTATTTCATAAAATCATTCTTATCAATGGTTGACGATGTAGTGTCTAGCGATTGCTTAAACGTTGAAACACCAGAAGATATTTTACGAGAATTTGAAGCATCGTGCCGCCGTTTCAGTTTCCTGGAAATAATGATGACAGAGGTGCACAAGGGCATCTCCCCTGATATTGGTGATAATGCGGGACTAGAAATGAAACGTAATGTGTTGAAGCTCAGGTTGGGCAACTTTGACTGGAGTTTACTATCCCGAGTGCACGAAAATGGCATCACCCATCTTCTCGACATGACACCACTTCGTATATACGATATAAATCGCACGTCTGGAAAAACACCTGGTATCAACAACTTTTTAGATTCGAGTTCCAGCAGCTCTTCTGGTGAGCATCATCAAACGTCTATTGTCAAAAGAAGAAACGCACAAATGATGAGAGCAAAAACCGCGAAACGGACTAGTTTACAGAGGAGCGTATCAGACGTGACTGAGCATAGAGGACATCTTTCTAGTGATACTACTGATGGTCACATTAAATTAAAGTCAACATCCGGTTATTCATCATCAGTGAAGGTTGACTCAACCCCATTGTCATCTACACAAAACCAGTCAGGTGGTAAAGGCATCAGAAGTTCGTCCCTGTTTCGCGATTCCAGTACGGAGACACCAGTGTCGGCAGTATCAGTAACAACAACATCATTTAGAATGAACAAGTCTGTTTCATTTGGTGAAATTGCTGATTCACCTACCACTATCACTGGAGAATCCTCCTCAGTTTCCACGAAAATGAGCATGCGCCACCAACGTAAAAGTAGCAGTCGCTTCTCTTCCGGACCAAACTCGTTCAACATTGGAACACCTAGCATGCTTGACTCCCCATTGGGATCGGGAAGCAGAGACGCGTTCAGCAGATTGTCATTTGCCAGCTCAACTGGTACACCAATTGGATTAGATAATTCTACACGGGAGAGGCTAAACAAGTTGATGGAATCTGTGGCAGTAAATAATCATATTCGCTCTAGTAGATCATTGTCTCCAATAGCCAGTTCCGAGATTGAAGCAGATGCCACAAACGCGAGTGGTGACAACACTCAGTTAGCAGCAGCTTCGCCAACATTGGACAACTCAGGTGATACAAAAAAAGATATGAAAGAAGACAATGATGACAAAGAAGAAGTAACATTGAATGAGGTCAAATTTTCTTCTCTTGATGATGCTGATTTTCAAGACATTTCAATTATCGAAGATTTGGAAGGAATAAAAGGCATAATGGAGACAAGTTATGTGGAATTTTTCAGAAACAGTGATAGTGACGACTAAAAGTGATTTTACTATAAATCAACTTAATGTAAATTTAAATTTTCCATTGCACATAATTGTACAGACAAGTTTACAAAATACGTTACTACGCTTATTGCAATATATGATACGCTTGAAATAGTCGAAAAAGTGAAAGGTGTGTTCATGTCACCAAAGAAGACACAGTTCACTCATTTCACGATTTGTATAATTATTCAAAGTTATGATTGGGTTTTCCTATTGTGTTTCATATCATACTTTTCATATAAATGTATGTTTAATTTCGCAATTGCAATAATTATAAATTAAACGTATTAATGAATAATAGAGAGATTGAATATGTTACGTGCATGCAAGAATTCAAGTTTCTGTTGTATACTTTATTACTTTTTTATAATTTATTTCATTCTCAATCAAACAAAAGAAAACGAAATTAAAAAGTAGATTTTTATCTCCATTTTGCAAATATTTTGATTATGTTGTTCATGATGTGTTTTCCGTTTCGATATTGATATTGGTTTTACCTTTTTTTTATATTTTATTGTCATCATCATCACTTGTCTTTCTTTGATAAGCCTCTACTGGTTTGAAAGCAATGTTCAGTTATGTTATGTACTTGGGTATTTTTGATCTCTGAAGTCACATGCTATAGGCACGATTTTTTTTTGCAGACAAATCGCACAATGCTAACGCATTTTCTGTGTGACCGTTGCATTGCACAACTTGCTATATGTGTGGCTATAGCATGCAACTTCAACAACAAGGTATATAATAATATGTAACATGTATATTTATAAGAGCCCAAGTAGTTTTTATTCTATATCGTAATTTGGTGAACCGGATATAAAGGTTTCCATAAACCTCAAATGGAGTTCAGGAGAGAGCAAAATTTTCGATACTGCAGGGTCCTTCTTCATTGCCTGTCTCCATTTTTCCTGAAAGAATGGCAAATAAAAAATAATTTATGCATGCCTTTGCTACATAAATATGTATCTGTAAAGATTTTATTATGATACCTACCAGATTAGGATTTTGAGTTTTTGCTGCATCGTAATCAAAAAGGTCAGGCAACTTGCTCTTAATCGCTGGAATTCTCTCAATCCAAGGCCACATCATATAATCCAACATGGCTGGTTTATCATTGCCTCCAAAGAAAACAGTTCCTCTTTTTGACAACTCATCCTCAAACGGCTGCAAGCCTTGCACAAAATTTGCAATTCTTTCTTGTTTTACTGCGTCCGGTTCATTGTCGCGGATGGCAAAGATGATTTTGTAGAATAATGGTACAACCTACACGTGTGGGTATAAGAGGATCCCATTCATACAATTTTATATTCCAGAAACCCTGAATATTTTCTTTCATGTTAGTACTTACTGTGCTAAATTTTTCTACGATAATCCTGTCAAGTGCTTTTTGGTATGCATCCTTTGGATGTAAAGGCTTTTGTGGCGAAATCTCGTCAAAATAGTCAGAGACAATCAAACTTTCGTAAAGAATTTTTCCATCATTTGTTTCAATGGTTGGTACTTTTCCTTCCGGATTTTTTTCCAGTAACCATTCAGGCTTGTCTTTTAAATTGCAGTTGACAATATCGTAACTGCAATTAAAGTTAACAATTTGCCCATTTAATTTTCTACAGAATATGTCGATATTTACGAACCTACACTTTCCTATTCGAATTTTCTCCTCCAAGAGAGAAGGAAAAGGAATAAGGATGCAATAAAAATCCATAACACACGCATAAAACAAGGGCATAAAAATAAAACTGACAGACTTACGGAATTCCTTTCGCTTCAGCAGCAAGAAGAGCTCTTTGAGCAAATGGACAGAATTTCATGTTGTAAATACGTATCTTCCCATCTTGTAAAGGAGGACATGCGGATCCTGCAAAATATTATACAGTATTAACATCTTTTTTTCACGACATACTTTTGTAGTTCGGGGTACGTAACGTAAATACTCACTTTGAATCATCAAAAATAAATAGTAAGTTTACGTGAGTATACATACATGATGGTCATAAAATAATAATCCAACATAATTTATGGTCTAACCTTTCGCCAGATGCAAGGTACTCATCTTTCTGTAACTGAAATAACTGAACAGTGGAGGGGGAGGAGGAATAGGAGAAAAGCTCGTTGAAGTTCTCTTATTAATATGCTTATCGTTAAAACAATAACATGAGCAGGAATTCCTGTGACTTGTTCTCTTCTGATGTTGGTGGTGCTGGGTAGAAAACCGCAGGAGAAACGTGAAAGAAAGCCTTTGTGGTGCTGGTTTGCCCAAAGAATGCTGACAATGTAAGTCACGGCGAAACAAGAAGAAGAGAATGTCCTTGGTCAGAGGTTTTTTATCAGTACAAGACACGAGTGAGAACGTGGCTAGAAAATAAATTGCGGTCAGTACGTGCTCAGATACATGGCGAATTTATTAACAGGAAAAAAAAATTGAATTATAATTAGTTTTTATGATGACGATGATTAGCTGTTATGCTGCGGTAAGAGGAATTTGGGATTGCTGTTGTGACTGACGAGCAAATGAGCAGTGGTACAGATTCCAAGCACAACAGAGAAATTTATGGGGATATTATGCAGTTGAATTGCAGTGAAAGTTGGAAAAAGTAAAGATGGAAAGGAAAGCAGAGAGCAGCAGCAGCAACAAAAAGGAAAAGGATTTACTCACTTTTAGATGTGCTGAATGAGCGGTGGTGGTGGTGATGATGATGATGATGATGAAAGTGAAGACGTCTACTACTGCTGCTGGAGTTGGTTCCTCTGTAGAACTGGCACAACTGGGAAAGTGTAGAGTTAGAGTTATTGTTGAAGTTGCTGCGGTGCTGATATAATCTTGTGGACATCCCATGCAGGAATCGTCTTCCTACAGACATTTTTATAGTAGAGAGAGCTTTCCTATTCTCTAAAACGTGTGGCGTGTGTGTGTGTAGTATTGTGTATGGTCTGGAAACTGTTTTTTTAGTCTTTTTCAAGTGATGTATTGCAATACGTGTTCCGAAGTACGTAACAGAGAACATACGAGAAACGGGTGGCAGAAAGAGATTTCCTTTTTTATGTTTTTGTCCACAGAGGAATGGTTGTGTAGTAGTAGTATGTCCTTATGCATTCATATGGGATGGGATCATCTAAAATACATAGACATAATAATATGGAGACATGAGGTTATATAATGTACTGTTTGAAGGAAAAGGCTGTATTGCCTTTTTCCAGCATCGATTTCTTCCGGATGTGGTATGGATGGAGCTCTGGAGAGAATATGACATAATAAGCAAAGGGACAACGACATCATCATACAATATATGATTTTTTTGCCAAGGAAACTGCGGGTGGCAGTACACGGGCAGGACCGTTTTCTTTCATTATATACTGGGCGTTTTTTACAGGCACGGCACGGGACAGTGGGAGAAAAGGGACCACACCGAGTTGTTGTATAAATATTGATTTTTATGATTGTGAAATGAAGTAGAGGAAAGTGTCACGTAAAATAACGTAAATGAAAAAATGAAAAAAATGTAATAACATGTTTATCAGAAAACATTCAAGGTGAGGAAAGAGAAGAGATTAGGTGTTACATAAAAGATAATTCTGAACATATCCTACGACCATAAATAGGTCGTAGGAACAATCTACTAATGACTTTTAATTTTTGTAATCAGCAATATTTTTCAAGAACATCATTATCATGAATCGTGAATATAGCAAACGTTATTTTCAATCTCAAATACAAACCTTGAACAAAAATTTTCAATGTAAAAATACTGATGATAGTGAATGAACATTCATGACTTGCAAAGTTTGTAAAGAGTGTTATATAAATATGACGCAGGACGGATTTGTCATTGAAGATAAATTATTTGTATTTGGTGTGTAATGCAAACGCATAGGTACACAATTTCTTCCATGGCCCGGCTTGCCCGTGATTATTATGATGATCGAGTAAACTATGAATTTCATATACGGCACGAATACTGGATATGCATGCAAGCAAATTTATGAAGTCGAAATTTATAAGCAACATACCGGTTTTGCTTTTCTATTATTATGATGATTGAGTAAACTATGAATTTCATATACGGCACGAATACTGGATATGCATGCAAGCAAATTTATGAAGTCGAAATTTATAAGCAACATACCGGTTTTGCTTTTCATGGAACATGGTATCGCACAACTATATTTGCTATTTCGTAAATGCTGTTTAAATCCCTAATCTAATCGTCTTTTTGTCTAGCGAAGAAAAAGATGATTGCAAAAGGCTACTTGGTACAAAGTCAAGCATTTGTTCGTCTGGTATAATAAATAGAAATGTACAAAAAGTAAATACTCGATGGGCTCTCCAAAGTCCAAATTTAAAATGCTATCAAGTATCAAAGCTTATATGAGCATGTGCACACATCAAAAAATTCAAATTACCTGAAGTTCTCAAACTGCCTTTAGCTAATTTGTTGTCCGGATCCCAGGTAGACGCTGGTGCAAGTGGTGTTGCCAGACTGCCAATTTTTGTCCTGTGTAGTACCAATTTGGTAGTAAATTGTTGTTAGGAACAAATATGCCAAAGGTAAAAGGAATTCTCAATTTGAGAGGCCACCAAAATTCAGGTGTTTCATGTGCAGCGTGCGTGGGTACTATTGACTAGCCATGTAGCATCTAAAACTTTTTTTTACAAATTGTAAGTTACGTGAGCAGCCAATAGAGGTTATGTAAATATTTTTGCAGCTTTTCTCATTTCTTTCATCCATCCTATTCATATTCTCTGAGGATACTTGCTACATTTTTCAATTATCTCTTCCCAGCTGTATCTCACTCAACTGACTCAACTAACCACTGAACTGAAACTCATCCTCAGTCTATATTAATAGTGTGCATCTGCATTACCAAACATTTTGTTTCTCAAGGTCATCACTAGCCAGCAGCCATTATGCGTATTAGCTAGATAATGTATCCTTTTCACTCTTGCTCTTATCATTCTTAACAACCCAACCGGCTCTCCATTCTATCTACCTCTCTCCTGAAAAGGCTAATAAAAATATTCAATAAAAATTTCCCAATTATCTTTAATTTTCCAGCCACCTACCTATGAATAAATGCAATCTACATGTAATAATATGCGTTGTGTTGTTGGTCATGTAATTCAATAGTAGAAAGAGAAATACATTGCATGAAGACTGGTTAGCAGCAGGCAGGTACAGAGCGAAAACTAACCGCTGAAGTAATTATGCATGACGCTCCTTTAACTCTATAGACAAACAGTTTAAAAACACTTATCAAGGAAAAGTTATCTCTGTGTGTTGCTTGTTTAGAAAGCTAGATATATAATGCGTGTTTATGATGAGAGACACAGACACAACAAAGCTCACTATTCATTTTCACAGTGCCCCAATCAGAGGAGGGAACCAATTCTCCATCATATTGTTTACTTTTACTCGCTGTTTTAGTTTTCACTCTTGCTCATATCTTAGGAGAACCGTTTTCTCCTAATGTTGTGGCAAATCTATAAAGAAAGTTAACGACCTTTTATGTACATTTAATTGCTAGTATTTGTAACGCGTATATGTGAATTCTGATTGCTTTAATTGTGTGCGGACGAGTCCAATGAGAGTGAAAGTTTAAACGCATTTTGCGACATTTGCACAATTGAACAAAAGTGAAAGTAGTCATTCAGATGTCATCTGCGCTGATTTGTAAGAGTGAAGAAGGTCAGCTTGTCCCAGAAAATGGTGTAGTTCACGTGGATCACGTTCAACAGGAAGAAGGAGGAAAGACTGCTGAAGGTGGGAGTTTGGTAGTAGCAGTGACAGAGCTCTGTCAAAACCAAAATGATAGTAAACCAGACGGGGAAAGTAGTCAGTCGTTTTCAGTAAAGCATGGAGAAAGTGGTTCAAGTTCCAGGACACAGGACGATGTTGAATTTACTTCACAAGAGGAGCATGGGACAAATGAGGATCCTGATTCTCTCATGATTGGGGTTGAGATATTTGAGGAGTCAGACCTGGATACGGATGCTGATAATAAATTGCAACTTTATTCTGACGCGGACGCTGCTGTCGATTCTTCTGATGCTCTTAACGAAACTGTACCACCAGGAATGTTGACAAAACATGCTGTCCTGCATCCTGCAAAAGTCAAACGGAAAGCGAAAATACTTAGAGAACCCTCAAGACTGAGTTTGGAAGAAAGAATAAAGTGCATACGCATGTGTTCTAGGTACAATTCTTATGCGGATGCTCAGAAAGCGTGGCGACAAACTTTTGATACTGAACCCCCCTGTCGGAAGACGATGTCTACGTTAGACAAAAAATTTCAAAAAACTGGATCTGTAGCAGATTTGACAAGAACTGGTAGACCGAAAAGTACTAGAACAGAAGCAGTTATAGCTCGAGTGGAAGAAGCTATTAGTAAAGATCCCAGTAAATCCATTCGTACACTAGCTAAGGAGCTTGGAATCAACCAGGCTTCAGTTCATCGTATTAAAAAGGGTACTTGGTGTTCATCTAATTTTAAATAATCCGATGCACTTTGCAAAAAAAAAGTATTTGAGTATTCTGCTATAATATGTCATGCTTTCTGGCTTAATTTCAATAGAGTTTGAAGATAAAAGAAATACTCTAAAAATGGAAAATAGGAAGCTACGAGATAGATTGAATGACGCTTTGAAACGAATAATGTTGCTCGAAAAACGACTCACGCATAACCAAAGTACAGGATATACAGAATCAACGAGTACAACTATTATACCTGGGCCAATGGAACCAAAATATGAAACCTGTGAGTTAAATCAAAAGCTATTATGACGGAAAATGTTGAAAATTATGTAAAATTATATATTTTTTAAAAATAAGTGGTGATATCAGCTCCTGATGGAACCGGAAGTAATGGGTTTGCATCCTTCACCTCTGACCATTTAGATGGACATGGTGGTTCAAGTATTCCAACGATAATAGCATTGAACAATTCTAGTAACCAAGTATTGGTAAGAATATTGGAAATAGAATATCAATATGATCTTGACCTGTAATATTATTCGTAGAGGTCAACTACGCACATTTTTTTTTCATAGCGACTTCCTCCCGGTCAAGAAACAATTCACATTATAACGCTCCCTCAAAGTTCTTCACATCATCAAGTATTATCTTTAGATGACTCATCCTCCTTTCAGTTATCAATCCCCAGTACTAGTCCTTCCAGCCATTTAAGTAATATTGCAGCCACCAGTTTCCTTACATCAACATCATCGTCATCCAGTAATCAGGACACTGTAACCTCTTCATTTGTAAGCTTTAAATGATAATGTGAGATTGGCAATGCTCAAACCAATTTTCAGAATTCGCAAATTTATCGTCTTTCACAACGGTGCATTGTTTTTAAAAAATTGACTTAAATCCGGTATTTTTATAATTATTTATACATATGTATTTATTTATAGTTTATTTCACGCTTCTACAATGGTTTTTGGCTGTTGAACAATAATATAGTAATAACAATATAAGTTATTGATTTTTTTTTTCAATATTTTTCCTCGTTGCCGATTCATGTACCTAACATAATAATTTATCCCTACAGACTAAAATTTCCAAACATTTTTTATCATGTTTTATCTAGTACATTAATTTATTTTTAATTTTAATACACAATTCTTTGTATTTTAATGTAATTCAACAATGTTGTATGTCCTAATATGTTAACTAATTAATTCGAAGAAATCTCTACAATATAGCAAACTATCCGGTATTTTTATAATTATTTATACATATGTATTTATTTATAGTTTATTTCACGCTTCTACAATGGTTTTTGGCTGTTGAACAATAATAATATAGTAATAATAATATAAGTTATTGATTTTTTTTCAATATTTTTCCTCGTTGCCGATTTATGTACCTAATATAATAATTTATCCCTACAGACTAAAATTTCCAAACATTTTTTATCATGTTTTATCTAGTACATTAATTTATTTTTAATTTAATACACAATTCTTTGTATTTTAATGTAATTCAACAATGTTGTATGTCCTAATATGTTAACTAATTAATTCGAAGAAATCTCTACAATATAGCAAACCATGTAAGAATCGATTAAAATATTGAAGTAATAAACGTTTTTAAATGGTAGTTTTACAAATGAAACAATTTTTCGCTGCATAAATTTCCAATATTTCGTTTAATCACCTACTCCGTGTATGTATGTGATAGTAGCAAGTACGAAAACCGCTAACGAATTCCTTTCCCCTGGCGTCACTGCCAACACGGTGCAGTAAATTACCCTATTATCATAACTCAATGTTCTAACTAGAAACAATCACAATATCTATACAACATATATGCTTTATGTTTGTAGTATAACTTACGAATATTATATTTTGTATTCCAGAACGAACTGCTTTACTGAATTATCATATCTATTGTGCGAATGTAATACTGTGTTGATGCATTCTACAAATTTTCTACTTTCCATTAATTCTTCTAAATTAGGTAGGTATAATATACATTCACAGCAAATATCGTCTACTTGCCCTTGATTTTTATTATTATTTTTTAAAATTTTAACCGGACACAATTATTATATGAGTAATATTTTACGTAAAATATTTTTACCTTGTACAGACTAGGACTAGAGTTCACCAAGGAATGTTATATTGAATTTGCTCATGTTGATAGTACGAACTTCACGTTAATGAGATCCATTTTCTCATGTCTCCTCATGAGGACGCTTCAATGAGTTTGTAGATCAGAACGGTTTCCTTCTACTTTCTCACGTCACCCCACCACCACCGACTAGACTTACTCATTCATCCACCCTGGCTATACTATAAATGTCTCAAAAGCAAAAGCATATTTATTTGGTTATGACTTGCCTCTTATTTTTAAAGCTGCAGATTAGTTTAATAACTAACTCCCATACCATAATTAATATACTTACTCAAATTGGTAAATAGACATGATTAAGTTAACTCTTTCACACTTTTTACTATCTTCAAAAGGTTTCTGCGAATTTTTAAAGCATACTTAATATTTAATAATTTCTCTTGCATACTTTCACACTGCAGCAACAATTTTATTTTGTTATCTTTAAAACAGTTTAATTTGGTATCATGTCATATTTTTGTACAGGGAAATATTCCTGGGGAAAAGTATTTTATTATTAATAATAATTCTTAAATTGTTAGGCTATATCCTTTTTTTTGCATAATGGAAGTCTTCCCTTATTTAAATTTCAGTTAATACTACGCATTTTCACTAAATACTACGGGCAAAAAAGGAAGTCTTCCAAATTGCGTGACAAACCCGTTCGTTTTTCGCTCAGTATTATTTATCATCATCTTCATTGCGTGTGTGCAAAGGAACGGAGCTCACAGTCCACTTTTATAAATTGTTTTAGATTTTGTTACATTCTAAAACGCTAATAAATGCATGTACACATTTTTATATATACAAATTGTGCTGACATAATAGTTTGCTGTGGTACATTACATGGCTGATTCAAGTTTCTAATCTCTTTGTAATTTGTTTGTGGTAAAATGGAAAATTTTGACTGTAGTATTATTAATTATTAACGTAACATTTTTCAAAAATGAAATTCTTAAAATATGGGAGCAGGTTAAAGAAAAAAAACTGTACATTACGAGCATGCGATTTTTACCATTATCGTGAATGCTATAAACAAAAAAAGTTATAATGAATACAGTTAAGTCTAATAATTCTAATTAATAGGAATATGTATGTTTTTTATATTTCCTATTCATCGTAACCCTCAAGACATTGATTGTAAATGCTTCTCATGAGTTGCTTATTGTTTTCTGCCGCAGCCATTTGCATTGTCGCAGTAGCGGCTGCTGCCGCACTAGCTGATGCAGAGAATTGCGATAGTCCGAAAGATGCTGATGCGTCGCGGTGATTCTGTTGGTGATGTTGTGAAGACGCAGCAGACGACGAAGATCCAGTAGCGGTACTAGTGTTTATAGTTGCTGCTGCAGATTGCTGCAACTGGTGCTGTTGGGATGTTGCCATTGTCGTCGCTGCCGCTGCGCAGTGTAATGGTCACGCGTAGTGCGGATAAGAACTCAAATGTGAGGTCATGTGTGACGCGTGAGGGGCCATGGAGTGACCTGATGCGGCAGCGATGTTCGAGTAGAGATTTGCACTGGGACTGCCCCAGTAGCTGGAGTGCGATGGAAATATACTCCCTGTGTAGAAGAGAATAGTTGGTTAGAAAAATGCCACCAAAAAATAATTTTCAGGTCACGTGACTGAAATTGGTGACTTAAAGGCGCTCATTTACCTGCATGATAACCTGACATTGTGAAAAAGTCTGATTGATACTTGTACGCTGTTGGGTCTGTCGCTGCGGGTTGAGTAGCTGCTGCTAAACCTTGGAAGTCAAACTTGTACGCATACCGCTTTCCGTGCACCTTTGTCATAATGTTCTTGTCGTAATAGTACCTGCAAAATTTAAATCCATTGTAAAACAAACTGAAGCACTTTTAAAGGATATTTGAAAAAAAAATGATTCGCACTTACCTAAAGTTGTAAAATCTTTCACAAACCGGTCACCCCAACCTTTTTTCAGTTTTCTTTGCACACAATTTTTACAAAGACGTTCTGCACTTTTGATTTGAGAAGAAAGAAAGAAAACAATCACTAAAAAACACTGCCTTTTTTCTTATTTATTTAGGAATCAAAAAGGGGTAAAGTGAAAGAACGCGTTTTCCTTCTTGCTGCTTTCTGAATGAATCCCGTTTTTTAACACTCACTCCTGTACTATATAAACAGACAAAGTAAACAGCACAGATCGGGCATTGCGTTGTGCTTTTGTTCTATTAGGTTAAATAAAAAAAGGAAAACGCAAACATGAACGATGATAAGGATAACAATAAAAAAAAAGTCCTGACATCATCATCACTTCAAACGCATAAAAAAATTTCTGTTTGCACAAATTGGACAACTTCATGAACACACTAAAAGTAAAAAGAACAGTCGAATATTTCACTCTAATACACACATACCTATCTATAAGTAGTAACTGCCGACTGGACTGACCAATCACCCTTCTTGTGTCAACAATCAACATTTTTACTGTCAATTGTCATCATGCCATATAATATGTAAAATCTACAGTTTGACTATTATCACATTGACCAAATACAAATAAGGTCTGAGGAAAGGTCAAACAAAAAAGAGAAAAAAAATATGACATAATGAGCCAACAGAAAACAACGTAAAAAAAAGAAAAATATAAAGAGAGGAAAGTCATGCCATCCAATCGTCTTTTCTATTTTCTTCTCCTTTCCCTTTGCTTACTTTTTTATGCCTTTAATCAAACCGAATCTGTGCCAGTGTACCCCTCATTTTTTTTTTACTTTTGTACAGCACAATCATATAGTTTTACTTCCTGCTGACATGCAGCTACAAAATAAATATATACACTCTGTAATCTGGAGAAAAAGTGGGGAAAAGTGACAAAAGGTTTATTGAGATAAAATAATTTGCTTTTTTTATTTTCATGATTGCTTTTGTTTGTTGCTCAATTGACCATTGACTTTTTTCATGCGACAGTAGTAGTAGCATCTATAAAAAACAGTTGACAAAACTATACTCTGGCACTCGATCACCGTTTTTTTTATATAAAAGAGAGAAACACAAAGTACTGCTAATCATGATGATGACGATGTGAATGCATAATATGAATGCAATAAACGGAAAACGGACGGACGGACGCCATGTCGGAGACGTTAATCGGATCTACAATAGATTTTTACGGAACTTGGAATGAGCTTCCACTTTATCCGGTGACCAAACATAGGAAAGTGGAAACATCATCACGATGACTTCCATCATCGTCAACTACTGGACTACTTCCTGGTTTATAAAAAGTACACACTACACACACAGCGTCCGTTTTGCGTTCCTATCGGATATAATAATAACCTAGTTTTCTGTTTTTGTTGATCACTATGTATAGAAATATTTTTTTCATGAAGCTTGACAATGTCAAAGAGCAGCACTATACACTATGCAAGTTTTTTTATTAGCTATCATTATTTGTCACAATCATAATTTGTCGGGCAATAAATTATTTAGGCTGTTTGTAATACATTGATTGTAAATACATAAACTGATTTTACCAAAATGGGCTTACCTGAACTTGCAAGACGACTGCTGGTTGGACCAAACATTTGGTAGGGATCTGGAACAAAAACAAACAAATAAATAAATGCACACACGATGAAATTTAATGAATTGATATTTTTATTAGGTATTTTATATGGATTTTCTTGAATTTTTAGTAGGTCTTTTCTTTTTACATAGATTGCAGGTCAAAATGGCAAGTTCCATTTTCACCAATTCAATTTTTTCAAAGAAGAAACAGTCTTTTCCCTCTCAAGGGTTGAATTTGAGCACAATGTGTAACAAAAGAACGAAAAAAAGCAAAACAGCAAAAGTTGAGCAGTGGGATGATCCGAAATAAAAAGAAAATTCAACTGTAAACAAGCTTTGCCGTTACCAGTGCACCTTCAAAGCACTCTTTATTTTCTCTTTTCCACTTATTTTGTCACTCGAGTAGGCAAATAGAATAAACAAATGAAAAGGAAAAGAGTTACATGCAATACACACAAAAAAATCAAGGAATTTGCTGGAAAGATGATGATAGTGATGATTGAATGGAGGAGATGAATGAGTAAATGTGGTGTGTATTATTATTATTATTAGGTGTATAGCATGGCACCATTTTTTCATGTGTGTTTCGGTATCATACTAATAATGATGATGGTTGAATGGTGTGTGGCAATAGTTCATAAATAAAACCTTGTATATATCGAATCTGTATAGGTATGCTACTATTTTGTCATGATTTTTCCATCATATATTCAGGATGAATAGCAAACAAAAAAATGTAAGCGTTTACAAATCAAAAGAAAGTCATAAAAATAAGCAGAAGAGAGCAAAGGCGAACAATCAAAAGTGGTAAAGGAAAAGGAGGAAAACCGATATTTGTGCATACCTTCCTGCTCTGTGTTGGCAAAATATTTATACAAATTTTACCGGCCAGTGGATAAAATTGGCCAAAACGAAACTTGAAATACGTCTTCAAAAAAATTATGATAAATTATAGCTCCATTTAAAATAAAATTCAAAGTAATTAAGAACCTACATCCTAGAGATGGGATTTTCATCCTCCACGCAAATTAGATTGTCGTTTATGCGTTAAATCAAAGCACACTAACTCAACCAAGTCTACAAAATATTAAGATTGGATATTTTTGGTGGTTTTAACCGTCTTTTAATATCCCTGACTGTTTATGCGAGAAAGCAGTTCACCGTTTGTAAATATATTTCGATATGGCCATATTATCATCTCCTTCCTTACACTGCTTAAGAGCATATAACGTGTCATGAGAAGAAGAAAATGTAACACAAGAGCAGTTGATTTTGATTGCATGTTAAGTCATTTCCTCCCATTATGCCTATGAAAAAAGTGAAAAAAATATGAGCAAGGTTTTATAGAACTATAACAGCAATGTAT
>JAHZMZ010001321.1:0-12344 GCA_027743805.1 Lepidocyrtoides sp. E14 | reverse complement strand
AATTCAATTAGTGATTGTACTTCGCGCTGCTGTGTCAGCCAGATAATAATAATATTAAATGATTTTGCTACGCCGTACCATGCAATGGTCCAATTAAGCAGAGCAGTAGACAATTTTTACTGGTACAACAAACTAAAACGGAGCCAAAGTGAAGTCCCTGCCGCCCTACAATTTTGACAATGCAAACGTCAAGGTTGTTTTCGCATCAAAAGATGGGATGATGTCAATTGTCAATGGCAAGCTTCACCTTGAGATCCATATTGGACACGCACTCAATAATAACAGAAAATTAGAATAAGCAGAGCACAGAAACTCCTCTGATTAAAAAGTTTCTTAATACATGACTCAAGCAAAAGAAACAAGCCGACTAGTAATAATGGTGGTATTATCTTACACAGTGCTTAAAGATAAACTGTACATGGCAAACTTTATGGTATAATCGTGACTTCCTATTCCTGGAAAGGATTTGCGTTCAAGATGAAAAAAAGAAGATTGCAGTAATTTGCGATTATTAATAACAATAAGTCAATGTTGATCAATTGAGTGACTAATTGTTGTATTAGATGCGGACGAGATTACCACCACAATTTGTGTACTTATTAAATACCTCATATTTTCTTATGGTTAAAGTTGGGTGTAAACTGTTTAAAACTATATACATATATTAGCGTTTAAAGGGCTAGGTCCAACAAATTTCAAGTCATGGAACAACAATAAAAAACCCTCCATTTTGTTTCTACTGACGGTGGTGTGCTGCTCCTAATTAACATGTTATTCATTCATTTATTCAAAAGACCCAGCAGTCCAGATATACCCAAAAACCACTTGTGCAGTTTTTTTTCTTCAATGAATACTAATAATATGTCACGGTTCACTGCAGCATGTGCGGCAAGTGGAGACGCTCTGCAATAAAAAAAATGCTGAGATATTTGCATTGTAAACTAATTTAGCTCTAGGAGGGCGTATCAAGGACTTAATATCCTATTCTTAAAGGTATTATATATTTATTATGTATTTATGCGCATTTCACCGTAAGAGTATTATAGTTTTTGAAGGAGCACCTTTTGCTCTAACACAAGTTTTTGACACTACATATATTTATCTTCTGCTGAAAGGGTTGCATATACATTCACCATCTTTTTCTTTGCCAGGTCATTAAAAAGGTATAAAGTTATTTTATAGATCACTCAAAAACAAAAAAAAATTGTATGAGAAATTACCCCCATTTGGAAAAGAGGAATGACGTTTTCAAAAGCCTTTTTGTGTAGAACAACGATCTGTTTCAAAATAAAATTTGCTTTTTTGGCCTTACTTAAGGTTAAAATCAAGACACGACTTACGTTAATGCGTACGATTAGCTCATTCACAATTTCACATATAGCCAAGCCCATAACAGCTATGCATAAAAAAGTTCGTCATCTTAATCATCATCAGCATCTCAGTATGAATAGAAGTAGCAGCAGCAGCACGGCAACATTAACAACAACAACAACAGCAGTGAAAAGAATCAAGAGCGCAAATGTACAAGGTTACGGATCTTTTGTTATTTTTTTTAGGGAAGAACAGCAAATCTTTTCTGGCAACAAACTAGCCTGCATATTATTGCATTCAAAATATAGACATAGATATAAGATGCTAATATGCATATTGTAATATACAGTTTACCTGTTTTGTTGATGGGCATTACACGCCCACACGCACACTGCCACACACAACAAAAGAGTTACTGAAGATACAGATGATATGCCATACCTACCTACCTACCTACATACATAATAATAAGCATTTAGGCACGGTGAATGAAGAAATTTGCACTTGAAATTTTTTTTTCTCATTCTTTCTCCTTTTTTCATATAAATATTTCCCTATGAAAAAAAAGTCTACGGTTACGTTCTAATTGTTGACAACTGGCCATCATCATCATCTCATGTACAAATTTGTGAACACAAAAGGAGAATTAATTCAAGACTCTGAGGATCATTATAGCACACTATAAATGATCATGATGATAATGATATTGTAAATATATTATATGATTCTTTGACAGTATGCTATACAGCACACACAAAAAAAACTGGCCAGGCTCTGTCGTTGTTGCACTGATCTCCTCCACTATACACAACAGTTTGTAACAATTCAAGTAACGGAACGGAGGCCAAAATATTTTGCATTCTCATCATCAACCCTGCCAAAAATGTAATATTATATATAAATTTGCATATGATGTGATGTGTGTGTGTGCATGTGCAAGCCATATATTTGCTGCTTACCTTTCTTCAACTATTCGATTTCAATCCCATTATCCATCCATTCATTCATTCTTTCTCAATGTAAAGGTTACGCTTCAATTACAATAAAATATATAAGGTAGGTAGACAGAGATATTTTTTTGTGTTTCTCTTGAAGCTTGACTCCTTTCTTGTGATTCAATAAAGGCAATAATAATCTCTTCATTCATTCATTTCAATTCCTTTTTTTCTTCATTCTTCTAACAGTTATATATGGATCGAGGCTAAACCTTATCTATGTATTTATGAATGTGGAGAAACTGGCGATGATGCTGAAAAGATTGACAAGTTAAAAAAAATGCATGCACTTTACACAGCTCACTACTTACCTAAATAATTGTATTTTTTTTATATTTAATACCTGCATATTTTTTCAATGTTCACGCTACAATATTATATCATCATCACCTTTAGATGATAAAGTTCAATATAGATTTTCTTCCCACTCAAAAAGTAATTTTAACGGATATTACTGTTACACATGCACATAAAGACATGGAATATTATTATTGCTGTAATATGCATGATCATCATCATGATTGACCGTCCGCCTACCTGTAGCTCGAAAAAAAAAATGTGTCTATATGGCATTTTATTTCATTGTTAGCATCACATGGGGAGATTTTTAAATACCGATTAAATCAGATTAAGAAATCAAATTAGCTACGCGCACTCAGGCTAAAACGCAGCAGAAAATCTTAAGCACCATTTAATGGTGGTTGTGTACGAGAGGGAGTAATTCACGACATTGACAACCAGCAAATTGAATTGCGCAGAAATCGCAAAATGTCATCGACTAGCAAATCCTTCTCATCGACTGTCTCTCATCTTATCTCGTTTGCTTATAAGCACGTGTCAATTACTTTTTTTACACCGTGTTTAAATGGAAACGGACACAGAAAAATTATCTGTAGACTTTATATAATGGAAAACTGTGATGAACAACAAGTACCTCTATGATACATTATTATAATAACAATGCAAAAGAGACGAGATATATACGAGCAACAATGACAATAAAAATGCAAATTGGAAAACACAATGTACTTAATAATATATTGGTAGATGACAGATAGGGTGCAGTTATATAGTTATGTGTGTATGACGAAGTAATACAGTCTTACATTATATCTTCTCATTTTTTATTATTATTTACTTGTGTGTGTGTGTCTGTGACAGCCAATCCTGAGATTACAATAATATCCCGTGTAAAAATTACAATTTTTTTTCTTCCTCTTTTCTTTTGAGCTTGCTTCATTTTTCAAGGAACTTACCAAGATGATAATAAAAGATTAACTAGAAATATTATTACTACTATTACATATTATCTGCAATGTGCATACAAGAAAAAAAAATGCATGAAACAGAATTTACATGAATTGTTTGAAAAGTTGCTGTCTCATGCTGGCTGTCTAAAACGACAAGCTTTTTTGCGTATAAGTACACCTACTTTTATTGAGTTGAAACGACAAGCCAATATACCTACCTTCCTATATAATAATAAAGCAGCACAGTTTTTGTGGATTTTTTCCCCTTCTTATTTCTCACTTGAGACTACTCTTTTGTAGCAGAGTAAATTGCTATTCTTAAGTAGATTTCATTCATAATAGAAAAAAGTTTGATATACGCATAAATGCACCTTGAAATATTATGTTACCTACTGCTTTTGTACACCACACTTCTCTAAATGCATCAGCAGAACAGACAGAGACGACGTACGTTGTGCTTGCAATATGTCATACAATTCGCCACCTGACTAGTCAAAATGAACGACAACAGAAAAAAATACATAAAAACTGAACTGACAAGGAAAATAGGTAATTCAATTGTGGGTTATTCCTCCATTCCGCCATCATCGTCATCATTCATTCTTCCCAATCAAGCATTTTTAGCAATTAGCCTGAATTGTTTCTTCACAGAAGTACTGTTTTTTTGTGTGAATTTTATCGATATGGCCAACAACCCATCTCATTTTCTCTCTCTCTCTCTTTTAGTGTCAATTAAAAATTACGTTAAGATCCATCACTAACTGCCAGTTTTGAACTAAATGGGTGGAAATATTCCTTCTGACCATATGCCGTAACTGTATTATACTTAAACTAGAATAGCTAATCAATATGCAAATGACACTGGCTTGTTGTTTTCTGTCTTTTGCCACTGATGATGTGTGCTACGTCAATTACTGCATTCATTAATCTTGCCATTTCAAACAGACAATAAATATGAGACAGGTGTAGTTTTTGAAACGGGTATATGATGATGGGGATGGTGATAATGACACCGATGGGCTTAATAAGGTAGTGATTTTTGCTGCTAAGTACCGCCTTATCAGTATCACTGTAAGTGAGTATACTACCAAACCGCGAAGCGATCAGAACGAGCAGCCAGATCCACGCAATGCATTAAAATAATAAAACTCGGTGCTCGTGGTTATCACAAGAATGACCGTGCCTACCTACTTGACTTCTCCTTTCTTTTTTCAGCCGAACAGCAACTATAATGATGATATGATAATATATTTTAATGGGAATAGCGAGCGACAAGTTGGTAGTGCAGTTAGGTGTAATATCGGGTCGAACTACATTTCGCACTTTTTTCTGATTATTTGGTAATAATGAGTATACGGGTACAAGAAGCACTTAGCTGATGATTCACGACCACTGTTATGCTGCTGCTGATCATGACAGAGTGATAAAAATGGGATAATATGAATGGATGGATGAATAAAGGAATTGTTGTCTTTTATTGGTCCTCTATATGTAATTCCGAGTTTACATACCATTTTGCATATTTCACAGCAGCAATTTGCACTTACTGTGCTTATGCTGCTGCTGCTACTCATGGCCAATTACTGACGTTTTTTGGGAGATTGTCTCAAACTTGACCTTTTAAGCATGATATTTTCAATGATGGCCCACAGCTTATAATTTAAAAGGTAAAAAAAAAATATTCGTACATCCGTTCATATGATCATGTCGATAATTACAAAATAGCATCATCTCGTCGTCGTCATCATCATCATCATCATCACCATCATAATATTTTTTATGCCCGAGTAGTTTTTGTTCAGTTGTCAAGTTTAAGGTAAAAGCAATGTACTCTGTCAGACATATTTTTTTTATTCTTTTTTGAATTGTTGTGGAGCAAATTATCAAACTGCGCATTTTTGCATTAACATTCACTCATTTTTTTGATTGTGATGGAAAACACGTATTTCGTGAATGAACTTAAAAAATTTCCTACAGCGAAAAAAGAGCAATTTCCAAAATATGAGTTCTCAATAATTTTCTGATGTTTCTCCATCCGTCTTGTCAGGATTTATATATTTTTTTCTGAGCAGGATGAAAAATATTTAAGTACCGTATTACAGCAAGAAGACTAGAGTCTTAGAAAAGCTTATTGAGATGGTCATGAGGAGTAATATAGTAAGTAGGCAGTAATAAGCAACACATGCGAATTCCATGTCTCTTTAAGACAAATCTCCCACTGCATATTTTCAAATGTAAAGCATGCAAATTGCCGTGAGAAGAATAAGTGGGTACAAGACAAAACGTCAAAAGAGTTTTCAAAAAAATTGCACCAAACTTTGTACACACGAGCCATCATCATCATAATCCAATCCAGTAATATATACAATTTTCAAGGTGTACATTATATGCTTGTGTGTGTACATAATACCTAATCAAATCATTATGTGTGCATGCTCTTCATCATCATCATCATCATCATGCACATAATTTCATGGTTAAACATTTTTCATGATTTTTCATTGGCTCTTTTTATGTATCGTCGTGGTCGTCATCATCGTGAAGCCTTAAGGGAAAGCAAAAATTCTTTTTGATGATGCAAGTTCCTCTGCAGAAGCAGGCACAACAATTCCCTTCATCATCAATATCATCATCATCATCATCATATTACCATTTATATTTACTCTGTTGCCTACTAGCGAAAAGTGATATTGTGTACCTTTTACTTTACTCACTCAACGCTACTGAGGTTGTTGAAACAGCAAAAGGTAACCACAAAACCGATCGTCATTTTTGGCAGGTGCGTTTTTCATTCGAACTTGCTAACTTGTATTGAGCGCAGATTATTTTGTGCTCTGCATTATTGCTTTGAGCGTTTAATTATACGACGATTATATTAGCATCATCAACGGCAGAATCGAACATTTCACAAATTCTTTTGTGAAAAAAAACGAGGAACCAGCACACAAAAAAAGCCAGACAGAACAGAAAATATGCACATTGCGTACTATTACTGGCAATGATTTTTAAATGCTAAAAATTCAGTAGACATTCGATAAACTGTTGTAGGCAGCACCTTAAAATTCCAATTTTTGCTCATATGCTAATTATTACAATGCATGGCTGCACAAATTGAGCGTTTAATTATACGACGATTATATTAGCATCATCAACGGCAGAATCGAACATTTCACAAATTCTTTTGTGAAAAAAACGAGGAGCCAGCACACAAAAAAAGCCAGACAGAACAGAAAATATGCACATTGCGTTTTACTACTGGCAATGATTTTTAAATGCTAAAAATTCAGTAGACACTCGATAAACTGTTGTAGGCAGCACCTTAAAATTCCAATTTTTGCTCATATGCTAATTATTACAATGCATGGCTGCACAAATCATTATTTATGAATTAGATATCGCATTTTACAATAATGTATTCCATGTTGAGTTACTAGCCAAAAAACGCCACTTTTCCGTTACTCAAACAGAAAAATGTTTTCTCTCATGACTATGTATTTTAATTTTTATTGAATATTTTCTTTTGTAAGGAGAAAGTTTCCAGCAATCACTAATCAAATCAGCTGAATGTAACGGAAGTACTTGTTTCTAAAATTTCTCTTCCTTTTGATATGTGCACACGAGTTCTAAAACTTGGCCAATGCTTTAAATCAGTTTGCACTGATGCGGACCAAAATACCACTTGCTCTAACGTCCTTCTTTAACATGCTTAAAAAAAGTATTACCTACATTACGCATATGTTCTAAGACCCAATTTTCTTTCATCATCTCATCTCCATCCATTCTATCGAGACAACTAACTAGTACTACTATTATGTTGACCAATGTATCAACATTTTTATTCTGCATCTCCGCCGGCAACTTTCTGCTCTTGTTGAGATGATACGTTTGCAAAGTGTGTGTGTATAATATTTTCTTTTAGATGTTTGCATACACAAACGTACCTATCCACCTATCAAGAACTGAAGCCGTTACCGTACATAAAGATGAATTTAAGTACTGATGAAAAGGTCAATGAATTACTGATACCAAAAAATAAAAAGCCATCTTGATGGCATACTACACCGGTGAAGAAGACGACGATGATGATCATCACGTTAATGATGTATATGTAACGTGTACGTATGTACGTAAGAACACACTAGACGTTTATATACATACACGTATTTACTGCCTCACTTATTTACCCTCCAGTGAGCCATGAAAATTTGATAGAGAAGAAAAAGACTAGTTAAGATGGGAGCAGCAGCAGCAGTAAAGTATGAGCATGCGGAGAGCATCACCACCACGCATACACAAATAATATTAATAACCATCAACCACATAAAGATAATGCAATTTAATATATTATATTGCTTTACTGTACAAGACCTCTCTCGCCCATCTGTCTTTACCAACAAGCAAATTTAAAAGTGTAACAATGAATCATCTTTTCAGTTTGGTCTCTTTTAAGATAATCTATAGGCAGCGTATAGACTCTAGTACAGTAAGTGTATGTGCAAAAAAAAGTTAATCTTCTTGTTTGCCATACAAGTAGGAAAAGTAGAAGGAGAAGAAGCAACATTCACACAGAGAGAAAAAAAACGATAATTGTTAAGTCGTGTCTTTGTTAGCCTGGCCTCAACCCCTATAATAATCTCAAGTCTCCCCGAAACAATATTGAATTTTTTTTTGTGCCGTGACAGAGCATGTTCATTATTGATGGTTCTGGTATTACTGCTGTTGCAGAGAAAATCCTCGTAGTTAACATGGCGGAAACAAAATAAATTCGACTCACGTGGTGGCGTTAAATCAATTATGACTGACATGGCCAAAAAGATGCATTTAAGGTAGCCTTTTTTCAACAGTTGACATATTGCTAAGTGGGAAAACATCAAATAAATCCAGCACCAACTATGGTCATGTTATTACGTATTTCCTAACCCTATAGAAGGAAAACATCAAATAAATCCAGCACCAACTATGGTCATGTTATTACGTATGTACATAAAGTATCCGTCTACTTCATATGTACATGAATCTTATGTTGTTTTCCTTCTATAGGGTTAGGAATTGATTTTAAAATGAAATGAGCCAAGGAAGAGTTTTTTTTACTACAGTGAGCTATTGATAAGAAGCGAGTGGCATGCACAATGTTAACAATAAATACTTGCATATTACAGAAGAACCACATAATATTGTTGCTTAATTTATTTTAGAAACTATAACATAACTAAGCGTACACATATTATGCATATCATAACAAGCATAAACGATAAGAGTAATAATAATAATGATATTATGTTTGTCTATTTTACTGCTGCTGCTATATCATATCAGATGTAGAAATGGAAGTTCAGCAGCAAAAGGATAAAATTCTTATTACGCAAATCCTAAATGCCATGTGAGTATGCATATCAATATTATTATTATTGTGGCATCCTTCATCCTCTTCTTTGCTACTTTTTTCTTCTTGTTGCTTGTTTTCATTTGGTCAAGAAGGCAGAGAAGTTCGCTCAATAAATCTTCCCCTTGTCAATTATCCACATTATATATGCATCCTTTGGTCTGAAAAAGAATCCTTATTATTAGGGACGTGCTTCGGCTTACTAACAAGAACGCATCATCACCGCTGCGCCACCACCGCTACCATCGTCATCATCATCAACAATACAAAGTTTCCTTCTTAAATTGTCTGTCTTTTACACACGTCTTCTCTACTACAAAACAATCAGTTGTTGTTTTCCCTGACTATTTGACTGCTTGTATGGTTCTGTCTGTGGCAGCACCGTGTAACACTACTACTACTGCCAGTTGACTGTTGGCAATGAGATGTGACGGCGTTGATAATAATGATGACCATCATGCGGGAGCAGAAAATGTAAAAGTATTCAACCAAGCAAGCACAAAACTTCTATTATTACTACTACTGAAACTATTATTAAAGCAGCGTCATGTTCAAAATGTTTGTATACTTTGTACCATGTAACACTTACACACAGGCTTAAAATATCTTTTGAAAGAATTATTTCACCCGTCTCCTCACTCGCCATTCAAACATGCCAAGATCAAGAGTAATTTATACACATTGTACATTTATTTTTACCTTTTGTTTCATTTTTAGCCATTTCACATCTTAAAATAAAAAAAACGATAAAAAACAATGCAGTGTGTTATCATCATCATATTATCCTGGTCAGCAGTATAAATAGTGTCAGTGATGCTACTTGCTGTGCTTCAGCTTGCTACTACTTTGTAGTGAAAAGCTATAAAAAATTTACAAAGGGCATCTCTGTCTTCTTTCCTCCTTTTCATCATAACACGATAATCGCTTCAATCACATGGCCAATTTAATTCGTAACACTCTCTCGTGGGATATCAATATCTTTTCGTTGAGAGTTCACAGTAATCTGAAACCGGCCACACTCTGCGTTTTTCAATGTGATATCGTTATGTACATAATAATAAGATCGATTTTTGTTTCTGTTATTGCAACCTCACGATAAAAGAACAATAATAAGCTAAATGAAATAAGAATACGACACGATCATGATGATGATGATGATTACAATATGCATTGCATTATCTTATCTTTGGTGGCGGTGGTGGAAGTATATATTTTTTTCTGCATACTAATAGGTAAGTAGATAACCATTTTCACTCCCTACAACAACAGTACGAATGCAGTACCTATATCACGTTTCTCAATACTTTAGTGCATCTATATAAGAATTTAAAGTATGATTTTATGATCAGAATCTGGCAATTTCGTACGTGCTCTGTAAGACGAAAAAGCAGAAAAGATTATTTATACTACACGGCAATTGTATTAGTGATGCTACCGTTGTTTCTGCCGTTTTGCTGTATGCTGCTGCCTCATTATCATCAATATTATGTCGATTGTATTGACATGAAATTTTCATTCATTCGTCATATTCATATTTTTTTTCTTCCTCTTTACCTTGTTGGTGCTGATGATGTGGCGTTCCACTCTTTTTGTTGACGCTGCTGCACTATACTCACTACTAATAAAGATAATAACGATGTATGCAGCTGTATGACTACTACAAACCAGTGTTTCGGTTACGCTTCCTATCAAATCAAAATTCAGACGAAGAAAAGTTAACAAGAACAATGTAATAACTCACCCTAGTTTCTGGTCACCTCATTTTCTTCCTCTTTTCCACTATCCACGTACATACCTACATTTTTGTGTATGTAGACTACATACTACACACAATATACTTACTGACAACAACAGTCAATCTTTTGATTGCTTACATTATTGCCAGTCAATTCCCTCTCTCACTCTCCTTTGTCTTCATTTACAGCTAAGTTATATTAGTGACTTTAACAGAAGCAGCAGCGCCATGCACCAAAGTGGAAGATGTTGTTTTTGCAGCATCCCAAGAAGCAAAAAAAAAATGCGAGAGACCCGTTTTGTTTGTTACCTGCTTCTTCTTCTTTTTCTTCGCCTTACTCATCATTATCATCATCACCACCACAGTATACTTATTTTTTGCATAGCTGATGCACTTCACTTTAAAGACAGGTAAGTTGAACCATTTACTGGGACGGAGTGAAAAAATACACTGATTCCATTAGCTTCAGCAAATCAACGAGCAACAGAAGCGAATCAGCAGCAGTACTAGAGAGAGAGTTGTTACGAAACAAAAAGATTTTTTCTCCAATTAACTTATGATCTAGTTTTGACGGACGTGAAGTAGGTATAAGTATTTTTTGTTTCTCATTGTAATAAATAGACATAGAGTAGGTATATTAGTAAAAAACAGGTGCATGAATGATGATGATGTGCATATGTTGTCTTGTGTATATGCCTCCTTCCATAGTCCGTTTACCATCACCACAAGATTTTTTTGGAGATGACAAAACTGTATCATTTTAGAAGAAACGAATGTGTAATACAAGCACGCAACGATGAAGCTACCCTACAAATTCCTTTAGATTTTTTATCATTAATAATACAAGAAATGATTAGAAATATCATGCATGACTCAATAAAAACCGGCACTATTTACTCCAAAAGAGAAAGAATATTATTATGGTGCGCAGTGCACAGTTCATTCCGAGTCATAATAATAATCATGTAGATAAGCTTGCTTGAGGGTCTACGTGCTGTATCGTTATTTGCAAGGAAGAAAGCAATCATCTAAAAAAATATAAAAAAAGAAGCTCATACAAGCAAAAAAATATAATTTTCGATTTATTTTGCCATCATTACAAAAGCAACAGTTGGTGCTGCTGTAAGTACATCCCAGTGAATTTCTATGTTCTGTTCAATCTTTTCCATTACACGTAAAATAGATCAGTAGTAGTAACGATTTTTAATGTATTATTTACATGCAAATACAAAAAGAGAAAAAAAACAATAGGCTTAATTGTCTCGGGGGTTCAGCAGTTCACTAGACTATTGAGAATATTTTATAGTAAAAAGAAAAAAATATAATGAGTCTACCTATTCAAGTTGTTCTTATCCTCTTGTCGACATTTGAAATTTTTAATGTCACAAAAGGTTAAACCAACGACAAAAAGTTGTTGTGTTGCTGTTGATTGGTACTGCTGTTTTTGCAGCTGCGGTTTGAAATAATTTAGATAACTAGAGTCTTAGTTTTTCTTTGCCGTGCATTCATGCACTACTCAAGCCAGTAAATCAAAAAAGGAGAATAGGAAATGAAAGTTTAGAAAAAAACGTACCTAGTAAATAAATAAAAATACGTCGCGTTTATTAACGATCCGTAATCAGAATTGCTATTGGTCTGTTTCGAAAGAAGGACTTCAATTTGTACCCCTT
>JAHZMZ010001320.1:0-10223 GCA_027743805.1 Lepidocyrtoides sp. E14 | reverse complement strand
GTTTCTTCTCTACACGCAGGTCAACTGTCAACCATTTGAATGGTTAATGGAGTGAAAGCTTAAGAATCAAAATTTTCCCACGACACAAATGCAACGGACCTACATACATGGATTCTTTCGAAAGAATAAATGTGATGATTATAAACTTTTGAGTGGCTTACTGAGTCGTATACATATACCTCACTTCTGTTGTTGTTTCCAATCTTACTCTTTCCTGGATAGGGCTCATGTCAATTGAATAGAAGCTTTGGAATTGAATCATAATTCGCTGAATGCTGTTGTTGGTTATGCGTTGTTGTGATTGTGAAGGTTGTGCTAAAGAGTAGTTACTACAATTGTAAAAAAAATCACCTATTTGTGCTTCCGGTCCGGATGGAACATATCATTTGGCAGCTGTGTACATAGGGTAGCAATGTGATCTACAATATAAACACCTCTCTTTATGCACGGTTTTTCATCTCTTGTGAATGTGCAACGGTAAACTTTAAAAAGTCAAGCGAGTGATGCAGCCCAAACTTGAAAAATACAAACTAACAAGCAAGGCATAGAATTAAGAGAGAGAAGCAAAGACCACCAACCGTGCAAACAAGGCTATTCTGGGGGAAGGTGAGGAGGAAGAAGATTCATTCCAAGCTAAAGCTATCAATGCATTTAATACAGCACATTGGATGAAATCTCTTCCTCAACCCTTTTTTCGTTAAAGCTTGCGTAGTAAAAAGTAAAATATATAAGCGTTAAAATAAAAGTGAAGAAGCAGCAGTAGCATCCCACCCAACAATCTGAAATCATTATGTCCTTGTGATCAAGTGCAGCAAGGAGAAATGGTTGTTCCTTCGCTTCCAACATGATTTCGCTGATAAAAAGAAACACTACTCCAGAGTGGCAGGGGAATACGAGAAGAGCAAGTAAATCTTCAGTGGCTTCCCTGGAGAAGAAACATTGAGTGACCTGAGTAAACAAAATGGGTACAAGAGAAATATTTAATAGAGCTGCAGCAGCAGCAGCAGCAGGGAGAGATAGTGGACATGCTAGTCTGATTAGTACTACTAATTCTTGGAGGGGAGAAGAGGGTGAGCTAATGTATTCAGTGAAAAGGACAAGAAGAAGAGGTGGTGATGGTGAAAGTGGAATAATGTTTCGGATAAACAACAAGTGGTTATTATACTCCTCTACCGTGATCCTTCTCAGTTTTATGCTGCTCTCTGCAGTAAGACCGGTGGAATGTGCTAACGAAGAGAAGCATCAGGATTCCAATGACATTGGACAAAGCAGCCGACACGTGGATAAAATCCCTGTCGCAGGAGGCTTAGCGCCGGGTTCTGTAGCGCAACCAAGAGTTGAAAACGGTGTTAATAGTAATCATGACAGTAACGAAGTTCATTCCACAAGTTTCCGATTTCCTGGAACTAGGAGTACGGAAGACGAAGGGGAGGAGGATACAGGCAGCTACGAAGATGAGGACAACAGCTACTTTGTTGAGTCATTTGAAGAGAGTGGAGAGCACAAACCTGATTTGGATGACGTGCACTATTTGGAATCCTACGAAAAGGAACATGAGCACGAACACCAAAAGCCACAAATTGCCAAGTGTTGTCCGTACGGAGAAGCTATTACTGCTGAGGGGAAATGCAAAGCATTCCGGAGCTTGGAGGCGAAGCATAATCAAAAGTAAGTTACCCATCTCGTTGTCATTAATTGAAATGCATCGTTTGAACTAATTAATACCATTGCACACTGCTTATTTCATCGACTGCAGCGAAATTGAATTAGGTTAAGCATGCATTGAAATTAATTAATGCTCTTTTGGGAACGCAATGAAGGAACGAAGTCATAACCATCTAAGATGAGATTATTTGTTCAGGGTATACAACAGCTCAAAACCTGATATATTCTCCTCGAATCTCGTTTAGAAAACTTATTAAATCCGCTCTGTTCCCACCCTTTTTATATCAAAATACTTTTGCGCAAACATTTTACAAATACTTTTTACCAGCTGCCTCTTGTTGAATATTATCAAATAATCGATTTAAAAAGTTAAACACACTAGTTAATTGCAAATCAAGTCGTGTTTCTGAAAGAGAGAGTATGAAATTGGGATTAAGTCGTTCTTTGAAAACCGATTTCAAGTTATTTCCTTCACAATGCCAAAGTACAAATTTTGCAGAGATTCAAATTTAAAAAAAAATTATGTTCGTTTTCATTGATGTGATGAGAGGAAAATGGTGTAAACTTGCAAAACACATTTTTCTCGTAAATTTTTTTTTACGCTTTCCTTTCTTCGTCGTTCGTCATGAAATAAATTCTTGTTCTTCTCAGAATGGCACAAAAATGTGAAAATCTCATGGGATTAAAACTCAAGAAAGATGGGATAAAATGATGAAAAGATACGAGCAAATAAAAATAAATCTTGCTCGAGAGTTGGATTTGCTGATTTTTTTTTTCTTTCGTCTCGTATCATTTCTTCACAAACATACACACATCTCAGTTTATGTCATCGTCTTTTTTAATTTTGTTTTTTCTTCTGCAAAATAAAAATGCTTTAGATTAAGAGATATGCTGCCAGTTTGGAACAAATTGCAATTTGCATGTCATGCCAAAATCAACAAAAGAGAGAAATTTCTAACAAAGTGGGTTAATTTTTACTTTGTGTCGATTGGAGTTCCTCCTTGTCATTGAATGTTTTTGTGCTGTTCTTTTTATTGATTTGTCAAAAATCTCGTCACCAGCACTGTCACTTACTTTGAGTTAAAGTGAGTGAGTGAGAAAAGAAATTTTAGATTTTTGAAAATTCAAGTTTGTTTTCTTTCTTTGCATTCAACCTAGCCTTAGCGTAAGGGTTGTCGATGGGAAGAGTAATTGCGTGTCGTCCTCCGCATAAAAGTATATAACGGCAGTGTTCCTCCTTGTCATTGAATGTTTTTGTGCTGTTCTTTTTATTGATTTGTCAAAAATCTCGTCACCAGTCCTGTCATTTACTTTGAGTTAAAGTGAGTGAATGAGAAAAGAAATTTTAGATTTTTGAAAATTCGAGTTTGTTTTCTTTCTTTGCATTCAACCTAGCATTAGCATAAGAGTTGTCGATGGGAAGAGTAATTGCGTGTCGTCCTCCGCATAAAAGTATATAACGGCAGTGCCATAAAATGACAACTCATAAAAATAAAGTATGCAAATTGAAAATCTTCTTTGTTTCACAACTTAATCCCACTTTTCAAGTTGCAAGTGTCTTTGTTATTATTTAGGTTTTTAAAATGAATGGAAAATATATTTGAGTTTAGTAATCATCAGAATGCTATTGCCTCACTCAACCAACGCTGCGCAGTGCCGACTCAAAAAAGCGCTGGCGAATGAGGAAAGAGAGGAGACGCTTTGTTGCCATTTTTGTCGCTCGTAAATCCCGTCGTAAATTCTGAAGAAGAGAAGCAGCAACGATAAATCTAAAAAAGCCTTTTCTGATGAAGGAATTTGGATTTTGGAAAAGCACGTCATCAAAGCTGTGCGTGGTGTTGGTGCTGTTGTTGTACGTGGCGGCGCTCAAATGCTTTATTTCCCAACGGATAATAAAATTACCTATGGAGCGTAGTACGCAGCGCTGCATGCATAAATGTGATGGGAGAGAACAGCAGAATTGCAAAATATAAATTACCATTTTTTCGTTGGTCCCGGTAAGTATGCATAATTTTCAGCAGTGATGACAGTCCGTGTGTCAAGTCGTACATAGGTTAAAAATATTATTTTCCATGCTTATGCAGAATTGCAACTGCTACAAAAGTAGAAAGTGGCGAGAAATAGTTTTGTCGAAGCCAAAAAATAAGGAAAAGGGAAAATATACCTAATATAATGGGAATTCGGGGCTAAAGAGGGACAATTTGTGATGGATTAAACACGTGAATAAGATATATTGCCAAAAGGTTAATCTGTCCGTAATTATAAAATGCAAATTGAGAATTAGGAATGACATGCCATCGTGCTAATGTATGGCCAATTTCAGTTAATGCTGCTATTGTCGTGGGTAGTGTAAAATGAAATGACAGTGTTGAATGAATGATAAATTACTCGCTGGGAACGAAGGACACTTCATTATAGAATTTTTACAAATGAGAAATCAGCAAGAACAAATTATGAAATTTTGTGGTGGTAAAAGGTTAGAAAAATTAAAATTTACTCAAGTAGCAATCAGCAGTCCCACTGGGAGTGTTTGAATATTGGTGACCTTGACTTAAAAATGTCAAATCACGTCCATTTGGATGGACCAATAGGGTTTGTATTATACGGGAAAAACGCATGATTATTGGATGGAGTTGATGTGCCTAGGTATATATGGCGTCGCGTCTTGCTCGATCTTACCAAGAAATTGAAAAATACTTTTTTAGAATAGAGGATATTATGTGAATGTGATTTTCAGCCAATTTTTCTTTTGTCTATGTTGCTTTAATTGCATGTTTGCTTCCAGGTTCAAACAGAAGCTAGAAAAAAGCCAGTCACAAAAGCAAACAATTAACAATAAAACTTCTACTCGTAATGTGGTCTTTACTACTACTGGCTTTACTGTCGCTGTAGTACATTTGACTTATAGCAAACATTTACAAAAAATATTGTTTCCTTTCAGCTTGCTATACTCTGTTTTTTATATAGAAATATTGCCGTCAGAGCAAAGTAGAAGGAGACATGATGATGACATGAGCAGGCATATTATTGCACATTTGCTCAGCAAATAGTAGTTTAAAATTTGTAAAAGTCGTAAAAACATATTTGCTCTTCTTCTTGTGATCATGATCATGATAATATGGTGGTGGTGGTTTGTACAACGCTCATGTGCTCTTCGTTTCATTTCTTTTTTTCTTCAACTTAATACACTCAACTTACTCATAAAGTCACAAATGAAAATGTTTTCAAAAAATGTGTAGTGTACACTGTTGTTGATTGATAATGATGATGTGCATTGAAAGTTGAAACGATTGGCTGACCTTGTGAGGAGATTTGCATTCATTTGTACAGTTAAGCGTGATTAAAACAACTACAAATGGACTTTGACCTTCCAAGAAAATGTTAAAGAATGTAGCTTTCATTAGTCTGTAATTGTGGTGACTTAAAATTGTCAAAATGAAAATGTTCTTTGTGAATAGGATGGCCTTTTAGGAAGAAATTTTTCAATTATTATGAGCCATCTTATCGGGGGAAAGGGGGTTAAATAAGATGTTTTATTTTATGCTGTTTTTTTCATTTTTTAGAGAATGGTTTCCCAAACACGTTTTTGACGGTCGAAACTTTATCGAGACGAACATCAGCGAGTGGAACATCCAGACCGCACACAGTTTTAAATGTGGGCCAAATGAAAGTGCAGAGATTATAAGCGACATGAGTACATTTGCTATTCTCCAGGATGGAAGTCTCTACATTCTGAAACATCAAAAGGCAATGCATCCACTAGATTTCTGTGTGGATCAGCAACTCGGTAAGTTTGCTCTTTGTCTACTTACGTGTAATAACTTACGTGTAACGGCCAAGCCGAAACGACAAACCAAGCCGAGCCTCTTTTAAAGCAAGAAGTAAAATATTAATTATGGAATGCAATTCATCTTAAATGGTATGATGCTTCGTTGGTTGTTTGCACGACATGATGGAAAGATGAAGATGAGCAAGATCAAGATGAGATTGCTGAAAATGATAAAAAGGGCATAAAAATGTACTGCAAATTTATCTGACCGGCTGCCTACGCTGTGACACTGACTACTTGCTTTACTAGCCCGAATAAAAAAATCGATGATGAATTATCACTGTCCAAGGCAGACAGTAAAGCACCAATAAGACACGACATGAAATATCTAGAACAGAACAGAATGTTCAGAAGCACTTTAATTCTAAATGATAAGCTGATAACATGCAAAGTTCACGGAAAGCGTTTCATCTACTCATCTCTTCTTGTCCAATTTGTTTTCCTTTTTCTGCAGTGATGCGTGCTTAGCTGCTCGTCGCTCAGTCACTCGCAACGATGCAGCCAAACTATATTTATCATGTCCCACTTTTCCTCATCGTTTAATGAAGAAGCAAGAGAAGGAAAAATGAATAAATCTTGAATAAATGCTGACTTTTTTCAACGCATTCTGCTCTCCTCGATTTGGACAAGCAAGCAGTTATGGATTATATCAGCTTCAGGGTGCAAATTCGACAAAGTAAAATTAGGTGGTAGAAGGGCAGGCTTGTTATAATGCTGTTAGCTATTACATTATTAGCCGCTTACGTATCAGCCTGCAAGTCTGCCACCAATTTGAAAAATGTGTGCCAAGAAAATAACTTTGCCAAAGGTATGAAATGGTATCTCTCAAATGGGTCTTTTTAAAAGTCACTTACCATTAGTCAAAGTCGGAAGTACCCAAGTAAACACTTGTTGCTAGCACCGATCAGTAAGGAGCTGTGGCAAATTTTCCCTTTCCAGTACTTATAAAGTACCTGTCAGGCACCTGTATGGACGCTGAATACTCCATTCATTACCTTCTATTCTGTTAGAAATGTCTACACCCCAAAATTTTTGTGTTGCTAACTGCTTTTGTTTTCGAAAGAATAGCAGATTTTGACTTTCCGGAACCTTTCGGATACCTGAAAACTCTGAGACTATATTGACTCCTATTAACTTTGTCAGAAGCACCTACATACATAGCATATTAAGATATTTAGGAGCCTGAATCTGAATCAGGTCCTTAACGGACACTTTCGGATTCCAAAATCAATAAGAGTTCTTCCCATCAACCTTCATTATGCACATGCCAAATTTGGTGTTGATAGCTTATAGCGTTCGCGAGTTATCCTGCAAACGACTGGAAGGCCGAATACTGCTAACATGAGGATTTTATAAGGCATTTCAAAGAGAGATACTTGATGAAAAAAATTGGATGGGACTAAATCCATCATGAAAAAAACTGGTCCAAAAAGAAAACAAAACGAAAAGGGATTAATTAGTGTTTGGTAATATATGGGCATGAAATAGGCTGAATTACTTGGAATGTGAGCAGAAGAGATTAAATCTAAAACCGGTGACTAATGCAGAGGGCATATCATATCTTTATGATAAAAGAGAGAGATTACATTGTGACGTGACAGAAACTGGTGACAAATATGGAGATTGCCAAACGATTGACCATTTAAATACGTGTTACTGCATTGTTTTTCTGGGTGATTTAAGATGCATGCGTTTTNAATGCAGAGGGCATATCATATCTTTATGATAAAAGAGAGAGATTACATTGTGACGTGACAGAAACTGGTGACAAATATGGAGATTGCCAAACGATTGACCATTTAAATACGTGTTACTGCATTGTTTTTCTGGGTGATTTAAGATGCATGCGTTTTTATGGTATCATTGTGACCGGCTAAATAGCCAATTTGTAAATGCATTATGATGTTGACTCTTTTCAGGGAAAGGGGAAGGGCGCATTGTGAAAAGCTGTTTTTCTCTTGAAGAGTTATGTGGAGGAGGTAAAAATGGGTACAAATGTCTGAGGAAATGCTGTCCTGACGGGGCATTGGTAGACGAGCAAAGCAGTCGGTGTACGAGAACCAATGTGTCCGAGAAGTATAACTTTCGCAGTGCCAACTGGAGTGAGTGATAGTGTTAATTATGACTGTGCAATCAGTTGGTAATTGATTACATTACATTGAGAATGATGGTCTTTTTAAATGAGATTTGTTTGCTTGTTTTACCGACGCAGGTGTGCTTCATGAAAAGCCAGACTGCCAACATGGCTACAGCCTGGTGCCAATTAACCGAACATACTATGTAAACACCGTTGACGGCAGCTTGGTGACGCCCGAGTTGACCTTTCCATTTTTGCAGTATTGTGTGGACCACTTTACAAATTTAAAGGTTCATGAGGATCAGGTGGAGAGTGGGGAAGAGCCTGTGGTGAAAGTATTAATGTGTTTTAATCAAACTCGTGATGATGAAGACCCGTTTGACATGCGGGGTCTTCACTCACCATCTGCAGCTTTTGCCAGCGTGATAGGAATAAGCTTGGTGATATCCGCGATAAGTATTGCAATTGCGGCGCTGGTAAGCTGGCGCCTGCCCGAGTTACGAAGCCTCCATGGGAAATGTCAATTAAGCCATTTGGCGACACTGTTCGGCCTGTTCGTCTGTCTGGCAATTGTTCAACTGGGGCGAGAGCGGATTCCAATGGGACTGTGCAAATTTTTTGCACTTTTCATTCACATGTGCGCACTTAGCAGTTTTCTTTGGCTGAATCTGTTGTGTTTCAATATTTATATGACGTTTCGGAGCTTGCGACCGCCGTTGTCTGCTAGAAGAGATGAAAACAAGAGACTAGCTATACTCTATACGTGAGTTTTACAAAAATAATGAATTCAAGTGCTGATCGACAGCTCAGCAAGATTATATGTAATTTTAGTAAAGATTTATTGACTCGTTCTGGTTTTTGGAAAAAGGTAGTAAAATCTTAATGATTGATTTTTTCCCAGCTACGCGTGGGGAATACCAGCTTCGTTTGTCACATTTCTGTTTGTGTTGGATTCACAACCCGGAAGGTTGGAACCGATGCCACGACCAGACTACGGTGTTCTTAAGTGTTTAATGTCTAGCAGGTGAGGCCAACTGGTTTTTTGAAAAAATTGCCAATTGTTTTAAAATTATGATTTTGTAATCAGCAAAATTTTTGTTTTTTTTCAGAGATGCGGAGTTTGCATATTTGTTTGGCCCTGTTGGTTTTCTCTTGTTAATTAACGGCATTTTATTTTGCCTTACTGCGCAAGAGCTTCTTTGTGGGCTGTGGAGACTGGACAATTCTGACTCCATTACTTTTCGAAGAAAGTCCATGGGCTTGGTCGTGGCCAAGCTGGGAATAGTAATGGGCATGGGCTGGATTTTAGATGTGCTCAGTTGGGCATTCAGCAGAAAATTGCCTTTCCTCTTCTATCTGGGTGACATATTTAATGCTTTACAGGTATACCACACTCAAATAATTTAATATTATTATCCAAATAAGAAACAAGTAATATAAAAACATATTGCCATTGATTGGAGTGTGTAATCAATACGACTGGTTGTCTTCTCAGGGAGTGTTCATCTGCATAGTTCTTTTGTGGAGAAAGCGTGTTCTGGAAGTGCTTCATTTGAGAAAACCCAGCATTACTAAGGATGAAACTCTAACTGTGCGTCCATTTCTTCCGAAAAACGGCGTCCACCATGCGTCGTCTCACTTGGACAATGATACCTCTCTAGTAATCGTTCAGGAGCCGTGAGAAGATCAACTACAGGTCCGTCCACTCACAAGACTTGCTCCGTCCTCCAGTCCATTTTATATTTAAGAAAGCAATGAGATTCATCAAGTCAAACGCAATAAATCTTTTTATCACAGAGAACAAGATAACGGTATCTATATTCACGGCGCAGTTGCATTAAAACTAATACTAATAGCAAGAAAGTAAATATATATGAACAATAAGTGTTTACTTACCAACCAGCACAGCGCAGCGTTGCCTTCCATAAGTACATAGTACATACTGCAACTTAAACTTGTACAGCTTTTTTTAAACAAATGTCTTAGTTTTATATATTCGTTCTCACTTTTCCCACGCACTTGACTAATATTTGCATTTATCTAGTAACTAATTTTAAAATCAAATCCAGGATTATCATTTTACGAGATTAGTAATGATAGAATATGAGAACTATTGGAAAAATATTTTGGTGTGAAGAGAGATCAGTCAATCTAACTATATTGATGCGTGCATCAAAAATTAAAAAAGATACCTTACGAATCATTAACACACTTAAGAAACGTATACTACTAAAACAGACAAAAAAGGAAGTATCAAGTCTTCTATTATTACTATTCATAAAAGGAAAGATAGTTATAAATTATTCAAATGATAGAGTGAGTTTCGAAGTAGGAAGAACATCCGTTAATTAACAAGAAGTCAATGTCATTATTTTATTATGTACCTATGTAATGTATATTATATTGGGTAGTTTTAAAGAATGAAAAGTATTCATGATCAAAATAGAAATATATTTTGTTTTCTTATCTCATCCAATAAAACTGATTGTAATGTAACATTTAATATACCAGTTATGCATATACTTTCATATATATATATACATGTATGTGTACATACACTACAAAGAATCTTTTGCTATTGTTCATTGTTACTAAACACAAAAATAAGAAGGATTGTGTGAACCCAAACACATAAATTTTTGTAAAGCGGTA
>JAHZMZ010001319.1:0-12190 GCA_027743805.1 Lepidocyrtoides sp. E14 | reverse complement strand
CGACTTACAGTACTTACCTAATTTTAAAATCTTGTGTTTATACTGTATTTGCCTACGTAGTTAACATTATTTTCATTCAAGGTTTAACAAATTTTGATATTTGATTTCATTACAGCCTTTTAGGAGATATTTTTAGTCAGTTTTATGTGCATGGTGGAAAACAGTCTACGACCTTCAGTTTTGGTTACGTTAGGGTGGAAGTCTTGACACATTTCTCTGTTTTGTGTCTTGGGCTTCTTCTTAACGCTTGGGCAATAAAGAGCTCGATAGAGTTGGTGCTTGGAGGCACAACGCAGGAAATTCACACGTGAGATAGTATTACAATGCAAACAATTAATTCATTCTATCATCATGTATGTATAATGTATAGTATGCTTTTGCTAAAACTATAAAAATGAAAATTTTTCAGAGGTCGATTCCTTCCAACAGTCATCATAGGTGGAATGGTACATTTCTTTCTCTCATTCAACAATAGTCCTTTTCTTAAGGTATACAAGGTTTCAGCTTCAACGACGACACTTCAAAAGTATTTTCAAGGAATTTGTGCTAGCTTTGGGCTTTCTCTGTCCTCATCGAACACTTTTTCATTAAGCCCATTAGCCATACTAGGGCTGTTCTGCTGTAATACTGTGATACTTCTCGCCCTTGCACTACAATCTGGGTAAGAAAAATAATAATTCACTTGGAGCGATTTATTCCAAATTCGACGGACTGAAGGACCGTTACGTAGGACCAGGTGGAATTTCCATTTTGAATGTTTTTTTTATTAGACCAAGATGGTTTGATTTTGTTGGAAGCGTATTGATGGTGCTGACCATATTTGATGCCCTTTGGCCTCTCTGCGTTTATACTGGTCAAGTGCTCCTTCAGGTTTGTAAAATTTGTCGTTGTTGTTTTCCATTCCCGAAAACGCAATTTATTAAGATTGATCGTTCTTATGCACCTGCTGTCTATGCCTGACTCTGATTGACTGCGTATTGCATTGCCATGGTTTCAGACGGTTCCTTCGCATACCGCTACGCAACTGGAACAGTCTGTTCGGGAAGCTATGACCATTGACGGAGTGCTTGAATTTCGAAATGAGTTGTTCTGGACATTATCATATGGGCAAATTGTAAGCTTGATATGTACTTTTCACCATGCATTGTATCATAATCTGCATGAAACATTTTATTGCTGTTTTCAATTTTTAAACAATCTCCTTCCGATTTGCTACACAGGCCGGCACGGTACACGTGAGGGTAAGAAGGGATGCTAATGAACAACTCGTACTTTCAAAGGTGTACGAGAAGCTCCAACCTCTTGCCCCACATCTAACAGTGCAAATCATTAAGGACGATTACGGGAGACCGTTCCATGCAATCCACATGGTTCGAGACGCAAGTCCACTCAGCCAACTAACGGTGGGAGCAAACGAACTTACCCCAATCCCAAAAGTACCTGGAGCAATGAACAACGTAATTTACTCCAGTTCTTCAGTGGCAAGCAGTCACATTCCTTATAGCGCCATACACATACCACGAGGTAGCGGCTTGGACGATAGCGTTACTAGTGTGACTTCATCGTCTTCAATGTTTCAAGTGCATGTGGAACCAAAACAGCATCTCAACGCTAATGTAAATTCTTTATCACATCCTAATACTAATCAGCAGTATAATTTAAAATTACCACAACAATCAGTGCATAGCCCTATTTACAACGATACTATTGCTCGTCATAATCCATTTACCACACCTGTTAATAATAATGGGAATCTTTTAATGTCTTCCGCAAACAATTTTTTTCAAGAATAATTTATTACTACTATAGTACTCCATTTACTAATGTGCACGCGACGCGACAATGTGAAATGTGAGTCACATTATGTGACGATAGTAGTGAGATGAAGATATGTATACTCCGGATATTATGAGAGTTTCAATAATCTGGTCTTGACCGTGAACAAACTGTGTAGGAGATAGTTGCTGTATTGCCTATTGCATGAAAAGTTGTAAAAGACTGATATTTTATGACTGATGTACACCTTTAGTTGTATCTAACTCGAAATTGAAACTAACAGTTTTACAATGGTGAAGTGATTTTTGTAGGCAACCTTCAGGCAAAAGGTACTAATTTTATTATAAAATCATAGATGCATTATTTATTTGGGTGGAATCAATGAATCAAAACGCAGTTTCAACCCACAGTTTGTTTTCATACCTTAACGATTCAGCTCTTTTCTTCAATATAACTTGGATGTTCAATGTTATGTTGCTCTGAAAGGACTTTAAACATAAATAGCTCTGCGCGTTAGTTTAATTTTTCTGTGAGTAAAATCCTGAAATCCGCAAACAGGAACGGGAAACCAAAAATATGTTTTTAAATACATAAATAAATATGACGAGCAGTCAATTTGGGTCTTTTAATGGATAGACACTGAAAGATAATACAAAAGTGCTACATTTTTTGTCCCTATCCCTCAAGGCTATGGAGTAGCAACATTGGGGATACTCTAGTGTCTGGAAAATTTTAAATGTCTGTCGTAGATGTACTTTAAAGTACGTTAACGTTACCGATCAATGATCACCATGATGATGATAAGCTTCGGCAAGCAAAGTGAGTGTTGTTTGATAATTGTGTATGGGAAGATGTTGAAAAGAAAGTGTTGGATTATGGGGTAAATTTGTGTGTGCAGTAATCGATGATGGAACTAAGCGAGAACTTAAAGTAAAGCTATGGATATTTTGTGCTCTTCTCATTTATTGTCTATAGAACCTTAAATGCCGAATCATGAATGTGCAGAATTGATTTTTTATGAATGCTTATTAAAGCACTTTAATTTAAAAATGCAGAAAATCGGATATCCTGCCGTTTTGTCTGAACATTAACAAACTGTCAAAAATGTATTTTAATGATTGATTATTGCACCTTTTATTTTGATTAATACAGTAGAAACATATCTTCGTGTATATAGAGGTAACAATGAATCTGTTCATGTTTTCTGTAAAAATAGAGTTAGGACTAAAATAAGCGGGTGAAAGTAAACAATGTCAACATTAATGCAACGTTAATTTGTTTTATAAACTTTATAATCTATTTATAACTCGATAATATTTTTTTCAGCTGAAAAAATTTTATTTGCCGAGTTCTAATGCATTCATTTCATCAACTCCTCGCTGCTGTTATCGTCATTATCTTAACTCTTCATCTTTGTCATCGACGTGACATGAAATTGATCGCCCTATATATAGGACCCGATCGAAATGATGGGGACCAACCGAAAAAAGGCGGCAGGAACAACCCTATTTTTTTCGACACACACCATCCAAACTTTTATCAGTGTAAGTACCTGAACCTGAATGAAGTGTGATAGCTAGTGGCAAGTAGTGGCATCGCATCGCATAACATATTAAGAGAATTTGAAATTTTGAAGTGCATAATATTCGAAAATAACAAATCATATGTGCCTAAAATTATTTGGGGTTGGGAATGTTGGGTTGGGATTGTTGGGAATCCCAACTTGGGATTTGGGATTACATGATTAATATTTCGAATTGTTATAAAAATTAGTCAGCTTCCTAAAGAAGCCTCCATTCAGTCCATCCTTCTATACCATATTATTAACTATCGAAAACGATGAAATCGTAGATGANTTGGGATTACATGATTAATATTTCGAATTGTTATAAAAATTAGTCAGCTTCCTAAAGAAGCCTCCATTCAGTCCATCCTTCTATACCATATTACTATTCTTTTCTATCTAATTAATCGTCATCTCATTAGTGAAGAATCATCCATATGTTCCCCGAAATATTAACATTAAAAATTCCCATGCCGCGGCGCGACGCACTCATTCATTTGCTTGCACTAGATATCACAGAATCTGAATTTTCTCAAGATTTTGCATGGTTGATAGAAAATGTGAAAAGAGTTTTTCCTGTAACGATGTTAAAATTATGTTAGGGATAACACGGAGTAAGTAAGTTGCATTAAATTCATAGAAATCTTTCTCGGAGAATTAGCTGCTGTGTAATAATGTTGCATTGCATTGCTACTTTAGGATGAGAATGTATGTTTTGAACGGATATTTTTTGTTACTATTTAGCGGAAGAATTGGAATGATTTTCTGACAGTTTCAGACTCAGACTAAAATTGCAGTTCAGCAACTGATTTAGAAGGGAATATCCCCTTCTCGATCAGTTGCCTACCAAAGATCAAGAAAGATATAAGATTCTAGACTGGTCAAACAAAAAAGAAGCAACAAAAGTTCTAGATTCTAGATAGCTTTTACCATTTATTTTCAAATTGTGTATTAAATTGAATAAATGAAGTTAGGTGACTTTTCGGGAGAAGAAGTTTTTTTTAAATACAACATATTACATGCACATAATAATGCAAAATATTTACGGCTCTTACAGACAAACAGATGGATCTGCCTAGCCTTGCGTCTACATGTAATGTCTACGTTGAAGAAGCTGCCTGCCGCTTTTCGCAATTAACGAGGTGCAAAATCTCAAACGGGCTCAACATACCTGAACCGATAATGTTCGAGTCGTTCCGTCCGTCCGTCTACTAAAAAAGTAGAAAAACAAGCGTTTTTAATGATCTATTTATTAGCACGCTTTGACTTTTTTGGATGGTTTGCGGGTGCCAGAATATTTTAACCAGTTCAAGTTACTTTGAGTCGACATATCTACCCTGAGTATGACAATTTATTTCCTGAATGAACGAATAATTGTAAATTGTAATAATAAATTTCGTGTGCAAATTTTCTGCAGGTAAATACGTTCGTATTTCTTAGTATATTATGAAAAGAGATCGCAGTTGCATTTGTACTCGTTGATTAGTTATTGTGGTCATTTACTTTTCATTTTTACAGACATTTTCGCTAGAAATGGGTTAGTGGATATCCCATTAAATACTGTAATGATAATGATGAACCATGGATTAGGAAACCTAACTTTGCGCATGTATGTATACAATACCTCATGGCTCATGTGGTTTCTCAGCAGCTTCATATTTTCAATTTTCAAGGAAATTCTCCGGAACAAACTTAATTGGCAACGATTCATATGACATTTGGCAAGTATTGTAGTAAAATTGTACAGCTTTTTACTTGTAGCCGTTTAAAAAAACTACTTATTTCATATTGACAGACAGCACAACGCCAGCCAATGAAACCGTTTAACATGGACGGGTATTATGGAATGTAATCGTCAACGGCGAAGACAACAACTGATGCATAACAGCAATGTTAGCAGAAATAGAAAACTCAGATAGTGAGCTTCCAGTCAGTCACCAGTATAAACTTGTTTTTTAGCGTAGTGTAGTTTTTTTATGAGAAATACATAGTCTGCCAGTGTATATGCCAAATACATAGTCAAGTCTGCCAGTGTAGACTTGAAGAGTAGGGTAGAGTATGAAGATTATGATTAGTAACGAATCTTTTTAACAGAATTAGAATTGAGAATCAACCGCAGCAGTGTAGCAGCACTCGGTTGAAGAAGGGGAGAAAAAAGAGCGAAATTCTGTCTTTCTGTAGAACTTTTGTTTGCGAGTGTGAAGTTTTGCCTATAAACTCTTCTATCCATCTCACTTGGACTCGACTCAATTTTTCCGTCACTGTTGAAATTGTACTGAAAATATTCGCAAAGTGTCAACATTGTGACAGCTGACGCAATAAGTGATCAGCTAACCATCTTTGCGTTTAAGAAACGGCTGAGAATTGCATTTTGCAAGCGAAAAAAATATTGAATCGCTTCTAATGTGTCGTGTTTGGTGTTCCCTGTGTGATGGTGGAAAAGGTGGGCTTGCTGGTTGTTGTTTAGATGAGAGAGCGCATTTACGTCTTCACTTCAGCGATACTCTTTACTTACTTTATCCACTTTTTAAGCATTCATTTCGTATGTCCTCTATCACAAAACTGAACTGAATGAACCTGCACTCGCCATCACCACTCGGGTTTCACTACGCTTTTAATCTATCTACTAGCATACCTAACTGCTCCCCAGCTCCTCCATCTTTTCATCCAGTGGCTCTATCTTCTCTCTGTTGCAATGCAATTAATTCAAATTAAGGCTACTCGAAAGGTAGTTAATTTTCCAGCAAGCAAATTGCAAAAACGGGACCAGTAAATTTGGCAAAGGGTGAGATGAGACGATTGAGTGGCCACGTATCATTAACAGTGTTGTAGTGATGCGAGTAGTTTCCCATTACAGTGAATCGTTGAAGTACGTAATCAAGTCATTTCCAGTTTCCATCAATATTTTACTAAAAAAAGTAGAGAACAGCAGAGAAACATACGCGAGCATAATATTGCCATATAAAACAAGGGTTTTCCTGTGGGAACTGGAAAGGTACCGTCGTGTAGGAGCTTAAATTTACATCGTTTTGTTTTTATTGATGTACAAATTTTAGGTTGCAGTTCTTGCCACTTTTGAACTTGGAACAAATAGTTTACAATTATTTGTAAATTGTGACGGAAGAAGACTTATCGATGTTTGTTGGGCCCGGCTTGGAGGAACTGGCTGTGCAGTACGCAATATCTACCAGGGACATCTGAAGTCAAGAGATAGTTTCATGTTTTAGTGTGGATGTCATCTTGTCGTGGTTTGGTTTCCCTCATTCCTTATTTCAGTTGAAAGTCCCGAAATGCCGTTGTTGAAACGAAAGCCGTTTACTCCACTTCCGGCCCCTGAGGGTCTGAGGTCAGACGAGGAGGTTTTCTTTTTGAAGTTAACCAATGAAATCTTCAGGGATTATGAGTAAGAAAGCCAAACGAGCGTATGCAATCAAAGTAACATTGCAATTGAAAGGTTTTATCTTTGGTATCTGTGAATCTGGTGGCAATGATGTTATTGATTGTTTTCACAGTTCGTACTTTGAGCGTGTTATCCTATGCAACTCGTTAGTATGGTCGTGTTCGCTAACTGGCAAAGCCAATTTAACATTTCAAGAATCTGTTGAAAGTGAGCGAGCAGCTAAAAAGCAACTGAAAGGATTTCCACGACCGGTAAATTCATTCAAAGTTTTTCTCGTTTATTTTTCTCTGTATCATTAGGAGATTAAGTGAAAACGGAGATGTTTTTTCCATGTTACGTAGCTAAAGAGAGCCTTATATTTCCTGACTCATCTTACAAAACGGGGCAAATTTACTGACCTAGTTGAAGATGTTCTTACATATGCTAGGGACCGTTATTTCAAGGGCGAAGAAGTACTATCTGTGATTGGGAATTTGTGGTAAGTAGCACAATGCAAGAAAGAATTATCCAAATTTCCTGTGTGAGATTTCATGGAGACAAATGCCTATATTATACAAGAGTGGAAACAAAGCAGGAAATTATGGCTAATTCCAACAAGCAATCGCAGCCTTTGGTTACATTTTTGTTGTCACATTTTACACACTGACCAGCTGATCGCCGATACGCGAAATGCTACCATTGGGTAATCGGATACGCGAGCTACCACTATTGGTGTAAAATGAGCTCAGTCTTAGCCAGAATTCCCTGCAGCGTTTCCCCTCTTGTAGTATATAGTCTTACTCTATACTCTATGGTGAGATTTTAATTTCACATGCAATGTTCAATGATGTATAACTTGTAGTAGTATGATTGTCTATGATTCATTTACATTCAGTTCGTCACTACCTCTGAGATACAGCATGCATTTTCTATATAATGATATTTAATAACAACAATTAAGGCGATAGTTGTTTAACCTTGTACATATTTTTGTAACAGGTGTCCCTCCAAGGTACTCAAAGTTATAGCCCCTACTGCTCAAGAAATGGAGCAGTATAAGCAAGATCAAATTGAAAAGGGGCTTTATGAAAAAAATGATTACCTGAGGTAAAAAAAAACTAGTCAAATAGTAAATGCATATGTAAATGTGTAACATAATTGAGAATTATTATTACAACGTACTAATGAATTTAATACTTCTGCAGGGACGACAGTTGGGGCCCGTCTCCAGATCTTTTTCGTTACGAAGTCCAGGAAATCGATCCAGAGGATAAAACGACATCGTCCAGTGAAACACACATTTTAGAGGCAATTGACGTGAAACGAGAGAAAACTATATTGACTCGTGATAAGTGTAAAATATTACTAAAATTAGCCACTGACATGGTAGATGAAAAAGGAATCGTAATGTTGAAGGTAAGGCGTAATTGATTTATTTACACAAGCAAAGCTTGTATTGGTTTTCTCTTCACTTAAATACTTATTCATTTTTATAGCCAAATGTACTAGGTTATTACGGAATGCATAAACTAAAATATGAAGATGTATTTGTGGGCAAACCACCACTATTCGAGGAATCGCCTGTTATTGTGAAAACTCCAGTGTCCAAACCCAGTAAACCCAAAGTATCAAAGGACGTCAAACATACTAAAGAGTCGAAGCCGAAGAAAGAATCCAGTGAAGAGAGGAAATCCAAAGCAGAGTCTAAAGAGAGAAAGAGCACCGGTAGTAGTGGAGAGAGTTCTAAGAAGTCCTCACCGTCGTCATCCTCTTCTGCAAAAAAATCTGCAAAGCCTGAGCCAAAACCAAAAAAGTAAATGATTTAAGTTTAACGTTATTAGTATTATTACTACCAACATTGTTATGATTTTTCAACTTGATTTAAAGAAAGTTTAGTAAACAATTAAACATACTCTTTACAGAGAAAAGGTTGTGAAGCAATTGACACCTGCTGAGCTAAAGCAACTTGAGCTGGAGAAAAAAGCAAAGGAGAGAGAACAACTAAAGGCGAAAAAGAAATTGATAGCAGATTTTAAAAAGCTTTGGTTTAAACCGAAGGAAGACTTGGAAGTGGAAGATTTGAAGGTAAAATAAATGTTTAGTTATTGTGTTTTTTCATATATTTACCTCACTTGGCGTTAGTCGTCAAGTGTCAATGATGCACACCTCTATATGTATAGTTTCTGACTTGAAATGATTTTTAAAACTCATTCGTCACTACCTCTGAGATTCATTATTTTTATTATTACATGTTGATCTCTGTATCTAACAATTTAGTTTTTTATCAAATCTGTTAAGTCTCTAACATCTCATTTTGTTTCAGGATCTGCCAACTCCCGATCCAGTATGTTGTAAAATTCCAAACAACCTCTTTGGTGAGTTCATAATGGTTCTGGAATTCATGAACTGCTACTCCAGTACGCTTAAAGTTCGCGATTGCTTTCCCAGTGGTGTAACGTTTGATGTGCTAGAACGAGCATTGACGAAAACAGAAGTTGCCGGTCCATTTAGTGAAATTCTTCAGCTTATGATGAAAACGATATTTAGGCTTCAAGAGTATGAAAACGCGGAGATAACAGAAGAAGAAACTCAAACAGTTGACTTTGATGAAGTTAACGAAATGGATGGAGATGTAACAGCGAGGGAAGCGGTAGAACTAGCCACAGCTTACTCCACTTGGTCTATAATGTATCAAAACACCCCACTCCACAAACTAACAGTAGATCACCTTAGTATTACTGAAGTGTTACGGCTACATATACTGTCTTCTGGTGCAAAACCCAGTGAAAAGGATGTAAAGTGGAGACATCAACAAAGAGGAGGCTACACAGGAACTGACGACCCTGGCCTTCAGCTTCGCCTAGAAGATCCACAAATCATCAAAACACTGAGTTCCGGTAGTGTATTTGATTTGACAATGCGTGAAAAGCTAAAACTTCTACAGTGTCTTGTTACCCAAATCGGAACATATGTGAACGTTCGCGACGCAATGGAGGAGAGTTTCGAGCAATATAAGGTGACAAAAGCTAATCTTCGAGTGCTCCAATCTGCTGAAAAGAAAAAGGATGCAGAAGACCATTGGTGGCGTACCAAGTTACAAATAGATCGAATTGTTCCTGACATGTCACAATACAAAGTAGACAAACATACTACCGGTGACTCGCAACAGGATGGTGACTCCCAACAAAGCAATGAAAAGCCACCGCACGGGAAGAAGGAAAAGCCTCAACCGGTGGATGTCAAACCTGGCAAGCCACTGCTTACAGATGAGCAGATGGAATACCAGTTGAATAAGAAGGATAAAGATATTGCTCGGCGTAAACAAGATTTTCTTTGGAAAGAAGGTGAACTTCAGGAACAAATTATGAAGCATGAGAGACGGCTTGGTCTACATCCTTTAGGGAAAGATAGGGCTTACAGAAGATACTGGATATTCTCGACAGTACCCGGTTTATTTGTAGAGCACGACGATGAGTTTGTGGGAGAGTGTCTGCCTACTCAAGTTCCATACGTGGGATCGGTAGACTTTGAAGATATGACGTTTGTAAAAGAAACGTATGATAAGTACTTACAAATGGACAAGGAGGGAAGTGATAAAGAGAACTCAGTGTTGAACTCCCCAACTAAGAAAATTTCCAAGAAGAAGAAAGATGCCGGAGCAAGTATTGTCAAGAGTGAACGACCTTCTATATTCGGACTATGTAATGGGGACAAGGAGACTTGTCCGGTCCACTGCATTTACCTGCCTCGTCCTAAATGGTCCTTTTTCTGGAATACAGATGATGTAGACGCTTTAATTGAAAATTTGTCTCCGAGAGGCATTCGTGAAAAGGATCTTCGCACTGCTCTGGTGGAAGAAAAAGACGGAATCAAAGGTTATATTGCAAAATGTCCTGCGTTGAAGCTAAATAGAGAGGGAAAGTATCCCGAGAACATAACTAATGCACCTGAAAAAAGACCCCAAAGGGGTGGGGGCAGTACAGCGCAAAAGAATAGATTGGATCCCAATCTAAGTTATCCCGCGGGGACTAGCATAGAAACGATACTAGAGTTACAGCTTAGAGATGTAATATTGGAGGTAGAAGAGAAAATCTTTTTGGGGGCTTTGGGCGCAGTAAAAGTGAAAGAGCGGATGGAGTGGAGGAAAGCTATTGAAGGACGTGGGTATGATCCACAAACTAACAGATTGCAATGGGGAGAGGGGAAGTCATTGAACGTGAGTAAACGAAAGGAGCTGTTGAATGGTGGAATTCCTTCGGAAAACGATCATTTGAAAAGCGATCAAATGTCCAACAATACCTCAACCTCATCAGAGATGAACAAGGATGATTCGTGTCATGTTAATCCGGTTGTAAAGGATCTTGCTTGTGCTATTTTGCAAATTAGCCAAAGCATTGAGTGCAAGTTTTTGAGACGTCCACTGAGTGACGAAGATAAGGATCCAAAGAAAAAGAAGAATAAAGAAGTTGTGGAACCATCGACCAAGTTGAACTTGCCGGCACAGACAGCTTTGGAAAGATGGCAATTATCCTTGATGGCTTGCACTAGTTTTTCACAGCTTTTTGTCCATTTATTTACGTTCGGTAAGAACTATGTATATTTATTCGTTATTGTCATTAAAGTTTTCTTTGGTCAAATAATTTTTTTGTCTATGATTATTGTAATGCTCTTTTTTTCCAGAAAATAGTGTGGAGTGGTCCAAATCAGTATTAAACCTGCGATGTAGAGTTTGTCGAAGAAAGGGTGACGCAGAGACCATGCTACTGTGCGATGGTTGCAACAGAGGTTATCACTCTACTTGTTTGAAGCCAGCAATTGACGTGATACCCAAAGGTGATTGGTACTGCTATGACTGCAGACCAGAAGAGCCTCCACCAAAACCTCGGGATAAAAAACGTCGTTTGGCTGACGAAGAAGATATTCTTGATGAACTTGAGCGGTCAGATAGTGACGAAGATGATGGTGGTCGAAGTGGAAGACGTCGCGGTGGCGGACGGCGATCTGATGAGATCAATACAGACGCAGAGGAGATATGTGCTGTTTGTAGTTTTGGTGGAGATTTGACAACCTGTGAAACGTGCTCTGATGCATACCACCTACTATGTCTAAATCCTCCTCTGAGTCGACCTCCGAGAGGAGCGTGGAATTGTCCAGCTTGCAAATCGGGAGGAAGTAGTAAGGCTTCGGCTCGGTCGTCAGCAAGTACAAAGAAAAAAACAAAAGTGTCTCCGAACAAAATGATTATTGAAAGTGATGAAGAAGACGAAGACACGGGAAGATCTGAGCAGGAGGATGCAGACGATACTGGCAAAAATGGACTAGATAGTGGTAAGATATCAACAGACAAAGTAAAAGTAAATAAAAAAATTTGGTTTTGAAATGACAGTAACGATGATTGTGTGCATGCGTTTTGTATTTTTGCATGTAGACGAGGATGAGAGGACAACAGACGACGAGGAAACAGATATCCA